>LQRL01130811.1:0-10964 GCA_001703475.1 Hydroides elegans | reverse complement strand
CAAAAAATCGATAGTCTAAGTTTAGGTAAATATTATTATTATTCAAATTAGTATTGTAAAAGAACATCATAGAACTAGTTTATTAGTTAGAAATATGACTGAAACTATTTATTTGATTTTTTAGGGCCAAAATCATATTATATTTTTTGTATTTTTTAAACTTCTTATAAACTCTAACATGTTAACATATTTAGGTAGCGCAACAAAATTCCTAAGTTCACTGAAAATTTCAACGTGCTATCACTATTTAAACTTGAGATCTGACCATTCAAACATTTGAAAAGTAGTGAAATGACCATAACTTCGTTATTTGTAGAGATAGAGAGCTGAAAATGGCACCATACGAACCGTCTTGGAGTGGTCCTATAATATTTATTTAGGTCTGAAATCGTCTCAATTATCTTGATTTTGGCACATAAAAACGTTATTTTTTGAAAATCGACCAACTTGTTGGAAGAATATCAGAATCATACTATAACCTTATAAGGTCCTAGGCATGGGCTACAGGAAGGTATGCTTATTTTAATTATGCATGGCCCAATTGCTGAGAAACTGCATGGTAAAGTTCAAAATGTCGGTTTTTTCAACCTGACTATTAGCGGAAATGTTACAGATATCCTAAAGTTTATATTCATAGGTCTACTCCTTGGTTTCCTGGCATGCCCTGATATAAGTATAAATTTCCTGATTCAATTGGGTCTATATGCATAAAAAACGCTACCCGGAGACTGATTTTGCTGCTGGATTTTCATTTGTATGTTACGAACAATATGAATATACATTTAAATGATACCATATAGAGGGGGATTACTCACAGTCATTTATCTAAGTGATACCTTTCGCATAAATAAATTTTATTTTTTTTTGAAAATTTTTCAAAAAAAAAATATTTTTTTATTTAGACATGTTTGAACTATTTTAAGGTAGTAGACGATGTAATCTATCAATCTAGACCAGACAACATATAACACACATACCTATCCCTTAGTACTGTTATATATTATCAAATATATTAGCCATATTTGAATGTTTTTCGCAGCAATATTCACGATTTTTTTTCACATTGGTTAGATCGAGGTTATTATATGTATGTTGCTTGATTTAGCACTTACATTTAACATATTTTCTAAGAAAAATAAAGTGCATGATATATTCGTGAATATTTTCTAGTCCTGATGACTGTATATGATGATCTGCGCATAATTTATACTGCATTTAATCAATATTCACCACTTTCAAGATCCTGAATTTGATATTTTTCGGATATACATTGCCATACGTTCAATGAATATCATCATTTTGGTGTAAGTACTTATCGAAAACATTGAAATCAGCAGGTTTATATAAATTTTTCATATGAAATCAGAGGTAGAAACTTATGATCAAAATATGTTTGAACATGTCCATTTGATACCTTACCCTACCGTCTCAATTACGATGATACCTTACCCTACGTATTTTTTTCCAACATTATTTTCAAAGATTTTCCTGCGTTTTGTCAGAAATCGGATCCCTACAAGTTATATATCTATCGATCCAGATTGTTTTCCCGAATCACTCCTCCGAATTCCATGAAGAAATATTGACTTTTCACAGTCTGGCATTCAAATGACGCCTTCCGTAGGGTAAGGTATGAAAATGACTTCCGGTTTGCAGGGGTACCGGGGACGGGCATTTCCGGTGGAGATAGCTGGATCCGCCAATGAGATAAAATAATCTCTACCCCTTGGAGATTATTTTAAGACAGGTGCACTATAACTTCCCTCTGCTCCTTCTATAGGGGCTCGGCCAAAAACCACCTCGCGACATAGGTCCCCCTTCAGGGCATGGCGTTTTTTTTATTATCTGATTCTAAATTCTAAAAAAAATCTAGAAAGTGTCTATAGTGCAGGCGCACTCGAAATAGCCCAAAAAAGAATTTTTCCGATCAATATATTTCTAGTGATAGCTATTCTTAGAAATCAAAAACTAGAGTAGGGTAAGGTATCAGGGTTAAATACCTTACCCTACGTTTTCGTAGGGTAAGGTACCAAGAGGGTAGGGTAAGGTACGTGAATGGTAGGGTAAGGTACGTGAAAACGTAGGGTAGGGTATCAAAAAAATTATTTGATACCTTACCCTACGGTACCTTACCCTACTAATACCTTACCCTACGGTCAACTGATACCCTACCCTACGGTCAATTGATACCCTACCCTACGCTCCATACCTTACCCTACTGTTGGAGTGTAACCTTGGGATGGTCACCTAGGGGAAAGCTCTTTATTAGATCTGTGTTTGTTTTGGGGGTTGTGTCAAGGATAAATTGTCCCTTAAATGGCTGTATCGTGTGATTTCGATTGGGTTACAGCGTTCTCATAGAGAAGGGTCATGGCGTAACATCAGGGATTCGATGGATGTTATTGCAAAATAGTTAACAAACAAAACGATAAATAAAAATAAGTTTTTCGAATATTGACATCTATAACGAGAGATTAAAAGACTAAACCTTAAACAATATTTGATGTATATGACCCAAACTGGGGAGGGCGTTCTTAAATCAGCGCCTGGGCTTTTCAATAGCGTCGCATATGATGTGCGATTTTAAAAGTTAATCAGCCACTTCCGGTTCAATGGTCTTATTAACAGTTGTTCAAGCATGACTTGTGGCATCTCTGAGTTATCTTACTCAAGTATTTTTTTAACATTGAGTTTATAAGAAAGATTTATTTTGCCACCTGCCTTGACCTCATCCAGACTGACCCTTGCATAGCAATGTGACCTTTAGGAATAATAACATGTTTTTTTTTCGAGATTTTCAGGTTGTATCGTCATATATCTCGAAGACGTCACGGTGCATTGCCGTGTTAATTTCTTTGCATCCCACTTCGCCCCTTATAAACATACTTCGCACCTGACAAAATAGCTTCCAGTAAACATATATTTTCATTGTTTCTAGGTCGCCTCGTCACGTAGCTCGAAAACGCTCCGGCGCATTCCTCAGTCATTATCAATATAACAATCTACTTCCGGATATACGCGCAAACCACCATATGACCTTCCATCTAAATTCAAATATAAAATATTCCTGATATGTAATGTTCTGTATTTATTTTTTCTATGGGTCGCCTCGTGGTGTATCCCATGACGCGTCCGAGCATAGCTCTGTAAATTTTCATTGCATTTCGTCGTTATAGTTTCGTTCCCTCCAAATATACTTTAATTGTGTATATGAACAATCGCTTATCTAAAAAAAAATGTTTTCTGTTTCTAGGTCGCCTCGTGGTGTACCTTGAAAACGCCTCGGTTCACGCCTCGGCCGTCACTATCATGGTGATCAGCTTCGAGCGCTATTACGCCATCTGTTGGCCGCTCAAGGCACAGTACATCTGCACTCTGAGCAGGACGTTCAAGGTCATTTTACTGGTAAGTAGGGTTATGGATTTACTCTTTAAATAAAAAAGCTAAATTGTGTGTGAATTTATTATTTTATAAATAAGTGCATTTACACATGTGTATATTTTTGTGAAACTCTGAGCCTCGTTTTAAATGACATTTTAATGGTAAGTGAAGAGGTGTTCATTACCTAAATAAAACGCGCAAAAAAGTAATAACTTGTATGTTTTTATGAGCTTATCGTGAAATTATAAAGTTAATATACATCGTCGAATTAAAGCAGACTCAAATATTTGATATTTTTATTGGTAAGTTAAATTTGGTATCAGGAATGAACGTTTCGCAAATCCGTTGAAGAACTGACACGGGAAGGACAAAGTAAATTAGCTGGAGTTAAAATTGTTTTTGGGCACAATGGTATTTTCAGTCTTTGATTTTAGCAAAGAAAGTTTCGTTAGTTTGACAACCTAATGCAAATGCTTCTTCATTTAAGGCCTTGAGGTATTATCCTTGTATATGACCTATCAATGAAACATAATTTGCCGTAAAAGCAATCAAATGGCAAAGTGGCTTTACAGAGGAAGTCGTTTAGACCACTGAGCACTGATTTGTTGGAGGTTGAATATGAAGGCTTATTGAGATGCTTGGATTCACAGACATCGAAAACTATTTGGTGATGGTGTTAACAATAATCATAAATTCATCTCAATTTATCAAAACCTGTCATATAAAGATTCCTGTAATTTGGAGGAATCCTCGTTTGATATGTAAGGTATGGAATACGATTGATTTTGAATTACATGCTCTGGATGATCCAATATAATATTGGTCCACAATTTTTCTTATCTATCCAACACATCATATTATTTATATAAGAAAGGGTTACACATAAGTTGAAGCTCATTTTTCACAGCTTCTCGAGCTTCAGGTATTTTGAAATAATTGACTGAGAGCCCATTTTTAGATTAAGTGATCTTATAGAAACGATTTCGCATGCAGGCGAAATACATAACATTTATTTCACGATCATCTTGGGGTAAGATTAGTTTCGTAATTTCTGGAATATTTCAACCTTTTCTCATTCGTGCTTATTAATATTGTACATTTGTATTCCTACCATGCTGTTAAACTCGTTTCTCAATGCCCTTTTAAAATCACCTGTCTGACTTATGGAAATCACTTGTTCGTAAATAAAATAACCGGCGGGCGCAACTCAATGACGCAAAAACCTTGACCGTGTTTGTGTATCAATGAACCAATTAACAAAGCAAAGTTGGTATTAATGAGTAAAAACACCGTTATCTAGACTTAGTAAGAACCGAATACTGTTTAACTCATTACATTGAAGACTAGCCATCACCTTGGATTAGACCGATTGTACATGCTATCCCACCCAATAGTATTTCGCCTATAACGTAAAAATCAATCAAATAACGAATTATCGATGCATTATCTTTATGGCGTAACATCTTAATGGCGTGGGTAAGTGGCTCTTTGCGTATGCGTCTAAGAAATTCAATTCGGTGAACAATATATTAATCCAAACGATATAAATTTAAATTCTGTAGACGCAAGAGCCGCTGACAACACCATAATGCAACGTGTCCATGGCGTAATGAATGCAAATACCATATACTTTTATTTTTGAAGCACAATTTGCACAAATAAGCTAATTGTTATTTCGCATATTTAAAAAAGTGTTGTTTGTAAAGTATATAACGATTTATAACCATTTTGAAATCAGGTATACACATCATAATCAAATTAAAGATTTTCGTTTTGTTTCAAGACATGGACCTATGGCCTTGTGAGACATTGCAATGGGATTTAGACATTTCTTATATTTTATCCGGAATGACGCAATTAACCAACCGACAGCTGTAACTATATATGTATACGTTGCATTATTTGGCAGCATTACCCTCATTTTCACACAACATTGTGATTTCAGCTGTTAAAGTGACTATGGATCAGGAACGAGGATCAGTTATCCCTCTAATGAGTTAATTTGTAGTTAGTGAAAACAGTGTCGGTAAGTCATTTCAAGTAGTAATGAGCGTGAAAGCATCTGTATAAGCAGATTCCTGATCAAAACACCTCAGATTCTGAACTTATAAAGGTATTGGTACTGTGTATCCACCGGCGCAATTTGCTCAGAGACAATCTGACATTGGCCTATATTCTCCAATTAACCTTAAACTTTAATTTTCGCTGCTTTAACATTGGAGATTTCTGGGAGATAATTGTGAGGCTTGGGAAAGCAGAGTATACGGGACTCTATATGGGACCTTAAATGTAAAATACAAAACACAAGGTATTACGGTCCGAACATGGTCTATACGAAAAACAACATCGGTCATATAAATGACATTGTATCGGAGCGATCGGGTTAACATACTTAACTGATGTCTGAGTTTTTCGGAGCGCTAAACATCGTAAAAATTATTACTCAAGCTTAAAAATATACATGTGGGATAATCAGTAAAGAACAATGTCTAGTTGCTCTACTCCCATGATGGTTTGCGCAAAAAAATATACATTTGTACAAAGCTTCTTTTTTTGTAGCTTTCCATACGCACAGAGGGTGCTAAAACGTACACCCTTCATGGTACTTGTAGTATTAGACTAAGTGTATGGGGATTCTATTTTACACATTAGATAACATAAAACCGTCAGGATCAGGTGCTTTGTATTGGCATTCTTATCAGACTAATGGATAAATAAGCGTCAAGTTGGTACCCCACATATTTTTTTCGGATATACAAATTTCCCATTCAGCAAAACCACTCCACCCATGCATTAGTTTAAGGCGCGACGTTGATATATTGGCACTGGGTTGATTAAAGTATTCAATCTACGTCCCACTCGGCAAAGCCACGCCATTATTACGTCCTCTCCACAAAGTGCTTGAACGCCTCATTGCTGACATCATAGCGACGTCCCATTTGCGTCGCGGACGTCAGGACTTAAACAACGTGATTAGGACGTCATACGGAGGTCACTTGCCGAGCTGGGTTATATTTCAACCAATAATGGAGGTACTACGTCGTTTGTCAAAATTAGTTTCAATGTAATCATAACGTTAACACAACGCTACGAAAACACGGTGAAATATAGTTATATCTTAAGGAACCGGAAACAGCAATACAAATATTGGTGGCTTCTTGCCCAAACGGGTGTCTCTGGTCCATCGTGTGGAAATCAAGATGAATTTGTAGTGTGAAAAACGTATTGAAATTGCAAAACCTAAAACTGTATAAATCATATTAGCTGTTACATTTACAAGTACATGATGGCGCATTTAGCCATTTTCTTACATATAAAGGGTTGCACGTGTGCAATCGATATGTTATAAAGCACGTTTATGGAGAGGGATAAAGCACTACATGTATATAGAATGGCACCCTTGTCCCTAAAACTCCCTAAGTAAAACAAATCGCATTTAAGTTAAATTCAATATCATATAATTAATTATATGTTCACGATGATTTATGTATCGGCTTATCATCTTGCACCAACCTACGAATAAAATATACAATCAAATTCACATTTAACACCTTTAAGCACAGAACTCTTTGTTATTGTATACTATATCAAACCAATTCGAAACAGGTGCAGTGGATCCGGCATACGATCTCAACGGGTTACTGTTCTAAGACATTTAGTTTCTAAACCAATACATTTTGCCAACAGAAACACTAATTAGAAACACACAATCCAATTTTGCAAATAGCAAAAAAAAAATTCCTATAAAAACATGCACTGATTTGCAATAAACGAACATCTTTTTAATAAAATGGCTTCCAGGTTTTCCACTTTTTAAAGGGAGTGGGTGGGTCCTAATTGTGATAGGCAGCCTATACAGTAATGATGATAGAACGATGAAATAATGATGTAGGGTTGTCTAGGGGCTTCAGCGGATTTTATGCTGGTTTTCCTAAAAAATACAATCAAATAATCTTTGATTAGCTATCTTTTAATGTATAATGCTTAAAAGAAACAAATTATTAACAACATAAGACGAAAACGAGAAAAATCAAACTGGTTTCGAGTCGATGGTCAATCTTATTAAGCAATTGTTCGAACTCGTACAACATCGGGTTAAGTGTGAATTTGGTTGTTCAAAACGTTGATCTTTTGTATAGCAGCATTCATCCTAGAACTAAGCAGAACTTTCCTCTGACGCCGATCGAGATTATGAAACTGGCGGTGTCAATATATGATATGTAAAGTCGAACAAGGGGCGCCAATATAACTGTTTAATATTATCATCTTAGTGGGACGTAGTAGCCATCTGCATCAATTCTGCAGTTAATCTGTGCATGATCCCCTAGCTTCTTCATATGCTTTGACATGCGTTTTATGACGCATTAATTTGTTTCTAATGTGTTGTCATTCCCATATTTCTTTCCAATGTTGCAGGTGTGGCTATTCACGCTGCTTTGGACCAGCCCTTTCATTGGCATCGCGCGCACCCAAAAGGCGTACCACTACGTCACAGAAGCGGAAGTTGACACGTGCGTCACTGTAATTGACACGTCATGGAAGCGCGCATTCATCTTCTCCTGTTTCATCGTCTTCTACGTCATACCGCTGATTGTCATCATGGTCCTATACGGGTGCATTATCAAGTGCTTAACGGGAAATTCGGAAGTTTTGAATGCGGCCGCGGCGAGTAAAACCGCTTCGAATTCATCGAGTAGGCAGCGGAAACAAGTTGTTTTAATGCTGCTATCGGTTATCATATTCTTCTTTGTTTGTACGCTACCAATAAAAGTGGTAGCTATATGGCTAATGCATGTCTCCACTGCTACCCTACACAAACTCGGTCTTGTTGCATATCTGAATATCATGAGCTTTTCGCGCGTTATGTTCTATATCAATAGCGCCTGTAATCCCATATTGTATAATGTGTTTTCGACGAAATTCAGGAACGCTTTTAAGAAGCTGTGCGCCTGCTGTTTTTGCCAAAGCGGAAGTAAGGACGAAATGATTCGATTGGATAGCAATGGGCACTATCACTATAAGCGCTCGTATAAGACGCATATACCACCGGAAGCCACGTCATATACTAAAGTGGATTTATAGAGGGTATATCATTGGATTTGTATATAATATACTTTCAGAAACGTATTCCTCTCGGCGAAATATTCTCTTGCTAAAGTATGGCAGTGACTTAACAAGAGAGCCTGACACTATTGAATTCGTTATGTCTTCTCGAAAAAATGAGAGTCCATATTTTGGCAAAATAGTTTGCATTGTACAAAACGCTACATGAATATTTGTGAAATGCCTTACCAATAATTGGTAAGTTGAGAAAGCAAGATAGTTTCTTAAAGTGAAATAGGTTGAATACGTCATCGACAATTTTGCCTCAGGAATGTATTGTATCGATTCTCTTAAGACACAAAGCCAAAGATAACAGATAAAAATAAACTGTTGTTTTACTTTAGAATCCTGAACAACGAATATACTGTATTTATTTGATTATATATACTCATTCAGCAAAGTTGGCTGATATTATTATCGTATAGATGATTAAGAATAATATCGAAATATTTAATCTGGTCAATAGGAAACGTATGCTACACGGTGCGATGTTGAAACGAATGTTATCACCATGACCTATATGAACGTCGGGATGTTATATTATTATGCAACGTAGCTTCTACGTTCTGTGAGGAGATTAAAAAGTTTGTTTCCTTGTATCACTTCCGAGCGAGCCCTAGTTACTTCATTGATGTGCAGATTAGTTATTATATATGATAACATATTGTTAAAACTGATCGTAATTAAATAAACATATTTACAATGCAAATATAGTTGATTGTTTTTATTTCACAACTGTTTAATACCATTAAAACTATTAACAATGCAAATATAATTGATTGATTTTATTTCACAACTGTTTAATACCATTTCAAAAACTTGATTGTATCAATATTTTACCTTTGTAAATCAAACTACTTCAATTGAACTTAGACTGTTTTAATATGTTTTTGATGCATGGGAACAAAAATAGCTTTTTCGGGAAAAATTGATTTCAGACTGTAATGATTTTTCTCTAGTCTTCGGAATCACAAGTTGTCTAGTTGATTAATTAGACTGTATCATAAATGGTGAGAATTGAACATAGTGCATATTGTCATTAATGAGTCAGAACGTTGCCCCCACACAAAAAAAAAACATAGAAGGCATAAAGTGCTCTTATGAGATAGTGATAGATGATGAGCAAAATGTACCGATTGATCCAGGAATATCTAACGCTTCATATTTCAATAACAAATCCGGGTTGATCTTTTATGAGTCCATTTGTGATATATGAGGCACATCCCCGATGGATAATGATCTCCTCTTCGAATCTATTACGGGCCTGTGATCATTTGTCATCAATCTATCATTATTTAGAGTTTTTGTTTATCCTGTTATGTGGAAAAGTAAGTGAAAAGTTTTTTTTTTTCTTTTTTTTTTGCAGAGGTACCACTAAACAAACTGTTCTATTTGCTTGCAGCATTCACACAGACCGTTGTATTTCAGTTGCTTTCTTTCATATGGATATGGATTCTTATACTGATCCCATAGATTCTATGCCTCTAGAAAACTAAAACTATAGAACCAAAGCACAACATCGGATTTTAATTCAAAATAATATAATCATTTTTAATAGGAACGTTAATTGTCCACGTATTATAATGGGGTAAGCTCAAGATGTAAGACAAAAAATACTAAATAAACAACTCGCCCAAAAAGTGTCTTGCCTTAATTGTTTTACTTTGTTTTTGAATATATAGAATACATTTTTTAAAGATGGTACGAAATTTTCAAAATATAAAGTTTAATGAGCATTTTGAAGTAGTTTTGTCCATACATTTATAAATGTTTTTGCTTGCAGATATAGGTATTTGAGTCCTTTTATACACTATATATCAATTTCGATTATTGGAAGCATTTATGTTTAATAAAATCAACATCGGTACATGTCATATACATATCTTTGAACTTTTTTGAAATGGTACAGCTTAAGCACTTAGTTGATATATGTCAATATAAACAAGCGTATTATATTTTTATTATCATAAAACGTATCATAAAGATACTTTATATAATTGGCATGATACGTATTTCAATATATCAATATATCAGCGTGTTATACTAATATATAATGACGTCTTTTTTTAATCATGACTTGAACTCTATTTTTAACTATATAATAGAACTATATGTGTAAAAAGCCTACATCTTTGGTATCTATTTATGATGCTCTTTCTCTTTAATGTTATCTCATGCCATCCCTCTATTGTTTGAGACCTTAAATAAGGATATACTACCTGACTTTGTTTTATATGTGCTGCTGTAGTCTATTGTTTGCAAGCTGTACCATTTCAAAAAGTTCAAAGATTGGTATATGACGTGTGCCGATGTTGATTTTATTCAAAATAAATGCTTCCAATAATCGAAATTGATATATTATGTAAAAAAGGACTCACATACCAACGTATTCTTCTAAATGTGGAAAAATTTGCAAAATCAATGAATCTTGTATTAGAACCCAAAAAATGTAAGTCAATATCAATATGTTCAGGTATATC
>LQRL01130807.1:21949-32119 GCA_001703475.1 Hydroides elegans | reverse complement strand
ACAATGTGATTACTATTATTATTGATTTAAGAGGTACACACATTTGTCCACTTCGACTTAATAAACACGCTATTTTTTTTTAATGAATTATACTAACTTTTAATTGACAATATTTCGTGTTCCTCCTTTTATTACATATCTTCTATGAATAATTATCTATTTAAACACATTAATTTCGCGTATCAAAACATGTCAAAAGCAGTTACCCACGTTAGCTCAGTTAGTTAGAGCGTTGGGTTTTCATGTTTTTGCGTCATTCGCACTTAACAACGTTTGTTTTCATTTTTTCATCATTAATAACTCGTTTATTCTTGGACAAAAACATCTAAAATTTTAAACATAAAAAGATTATTATATATTTTGTATAATTTAGTCATATTTTTACATATTTCACAATATAAATGTCCTAGTTGAGCTCGATTTGAAACGCATGTAGATTGCTAATTGGCTAGGATCCATGAATCCCAGGTTCGAACCCAAGTGAAGGCACATCGAAAATTGTTTTCCCTGTCTTCATTTATTCTTTTTAACTTGATATACAGTAATTCTGGATTATTATAACACATATTTTTGGATTATAACTTCACGATCTATGAAATCGACAAAATAACTAAGATATCTGATGAATTCATCGGTGACAACTTTTTCCCGATTGCAGTGAGACTTAAGCACACTCATACTCATCTATTTACCTTATACGGGTACTCACTGGCATCTCATTAGCTTATTGCATTGTTTTACCAATTATTGATTTTTAAATTATAAGTGCTATTTAAAAGTACCAATTCAACAATATTCCTATGGTCTAGTGGTTAAGGTGCATGACAGCGAAGTTTAATGTTTTGCAACCCAGGTTCGAATCCCATCGATGTCCCTTCTAAATTTTAGATTTGCTTTATGTATTTTGCCACTTATTCTTCAACTTAGAATAGCCATCTTTAATGTAACAGTTAATGTTTATCAAATATTAGATAATAACCAAGTGAAACGCCGTTGCAAATAAAAATTATAGCATTTATGGGGAAAATATATAATTTGAAACAAACAAGCGGGCCGTTTTCATTTGAAACCCAATTTAGCGGGCTCAAATGTAACATTCGGCCCGCTGTTTTCATTTGAAGCCCACTAACCATTAAAAATAGCCCTGTAAAACAGCGTTAATATACCACAGTGCCTCGCAAATCGATAATAATAACTCAATACTATTTCCAGATCTTGTTAAGACAGTTATATCTATTCTTTAATCGTTTTATTCATAATTACCTATACAGGTATAATCTTGGATGTATACCATTAATCATTCATGTTATTACAATTAATGTTTCTTCCTACAAAACCTAGAAAAATTCAATAAAATTATGCTTATCGTTAAGAAAATTTCTTCCACCTTTCTCTTTGTGATTTTCCGTCTGGCGAAATATGAATGTGATATCCATTTCGATTTAATTTTCCAGCATGTACGCATTTCGCTCGGATAGATTCTTGTTTAACCACCAGTTGACTCCAACTTCGGTCGCAGAAAGCTTGACAACAGCTTCTCGACATCCTGTCACTCTAGCCATCAATTTCGATTACAACCTGAAACACAATGCATCCATATCTACTGTGATATTGAGTAAAAAATATACTAAGCGACATTTGGTATCAGGATATTTCTGTCGATCAAAATGGACTCTATGAGGTTTTTCCTTAACCCACTTATGCGTAACACAAGCGAGTAAAGACCCTGATATACGGCTTTATATTATTGTAAAAACTCCTTAAGCACACAATTCTTTACAAATAAAATGTATCGACAAAATGTTGGTAGAATTGAAATTTGACCTAGGAAGTATTTCCATATCACTGTGAAACGAGTATGACGCAAGCATTGAACACTCTTTTAGCTACTAGTCATAAATCCATGTGAAACGAGTGGGTTGGAATAATTTTGCCGAAAAAATCAAAAATGAATCAGGCTCCGATGGGCGATATTTAAATTTCATAAGCTAAGAAAATGAAATTTATACTGTAAGTCTTCAACATATTTTATTTCATTTCCAGTGTTCATACTTTCACAATCCATTCTAGCTCTAAACTAGTTCTGACCGTATGTATGTGACCGGTAGGCCAGACGGTGAGCAACTATCCTGGGCTATTTAAGAGCTAAATACATTCATATTATGCATCTGTACTTTATTTTGACAACGAAAAATCAAATAACAAGTAACGAATTGTTATAGAGTGTGTACGTTTTCTACCTTCAGGTCACCACTCAATTTGTGCAGATTATATGGTTTGTCTACAACCATTGGCCCATCAGATTTTTTCCGAGATTAACGTACGAAATAAACCAGGAAGTGGATTATTAAAACGTCTCTTTTTCAATAAGTATTTCTCATTTCTTGAATGATTCTTGAATGAGTTATTGTGCTTAATATATTCATTTTAGCATCACTGTTTTCATTTGTATATTTGCATTGCTTTGTTAAAAATGACATATCAAGATTTTTCATCCAAAATTTGTTTATTATCGACCTCGTATAAACTCAAATTAATGCGAAAATCGTATGACCTTTATTTTGTAGCAAAACTCGCAGTGTCAAATAAAAGGTCGCATATGTGACCGTGCGACCACAGAAGACCATCCCAGCTTTAAACAGCCAAGTCTACGTTGCAAACAGTGTACATTTTATTGTATTATCGCTCATGGTGTTCTAAAAGTTCACTTTCAATGAAATGTTCCCCACAGCAAATGCCCCATTATGTTAACATTTTATCTTTTGACAAAATAAGTAATTTATTGTCATTGGTTTACCTATTATATTGCTTAAACAACAAGAAAACAAAAAAGCTAAACTTACAGATTAAGCTATCTGCAGTGTTTTTCTTTAAAAAGTTCTCGGTTTCCCACCGACTCAATCTGCTTTCATTGTGTCGATGACAAAACTGTGATTTCGATATGATATAGTTGAGAACCCCATCAGCTGTTCTCACAAAAAGGTGTTCCCGACAAATCCCATCTGGCTTTGAAATTTGATAAAACACCTTTCAGCTTGGATATTTAAAGACACCTTATCGACAATTTTTTTTAGCAAGTAATCAGAACAAGTTTTTTAAAACTGATCTAAATTGTTTTATTACATACCTGTATAAAGAACACATAACAAAAAAACCTATAGTGTAATATTTTCTGACGTTTTCACTTTAGCCTCGTTTTCGACTTATCGCATACTTTACGTAAAATTGAAACAATGGGACCGAATCTATCCGAGCACTATTATTATATGATATGCGTCAAAATTTTATATTTGGAAAACAAATGGAGCATTATAGTCCATTGTTATCACTATATTATTTAGTTACGTAATCATCAGCAGCCCCCCCCTTGGTGCAATGGATATGGTGCTCGCCTGAGCATCAAGGGGTTCCGAGTTCGAGTCTCACTCGGAGCACTATTTTTTTCGTCAAACATTTTTGCACTGAAATATCGAATAAAGATTGGTTTAATATTTACTTATATTTATATTTGCTATTGATTTTTAATGAGAATTTCTAAATATCAGGTTTAAAACAATGTTTACCTTGGCGCCTTATATTTGACAACCACGTAAATGTACCGCACATATTTGATTATCAAAATAAACACTTTGGTGGATAAATCTTGCAGTAATTATCAAACAACATGTTTAACAATAACTAAGAATTACTTACAATTTTCGTTATGCCTTTACTTGGGATCGAACCGGGGACCCACGGATCACAGCAAATCAGCCAACTAAATGCGTTTCAAATAGAGCTCAATTAAACATTTCTAATGTGAGTTATATAAAATTATTAATAAATCATGCAGCATATAGAATTATCAAATCGGATCACAGCAAATCAGCCAACTAAATGCGTTTCAAATCGAGCTCAATTAAACATTTCTAATGTGAGTTACATAAAATTATTAATAAATCATACAGGATATAGAATTATCAAATTTTAGATGCTTTTGTCCACATTTAAACGAGTTATCAATGATCAAAAAATATAAACAAACGTTGTTAAGTGCGAATGACGCAATAAACGTGCTTGAGCAACACTCTAACCGACTGAGCCAACGTGGATGCCTGCTTCTGAATCGTAAAATTAGTGTATTTAAATAGATTTTTCTTTATGGAATGTGTGTAATAAAGCAAACACGCCATTCGATTATATATTAAAGGACATTATAACACTCCGTCAGCCGAATCTGAACTCACCCTTCGGGTTCGGTCATATTTGGCTGACAGTGTTATAATTCCCTTCAATATATAATCTCATGACGTATTCCCATTATATATGATTGGTAATTTAGTTGAATTTAGAATTTGAGGTTTACAAAAAGCGTTTCTTTTCCTTCAAGTCGGCTAGAAAAATAATAAAATCAAGTGATATTTGTTGTTTGTATCTATAAAGGTTTGTAAAAGTAATCAAGATGGAAGAGTTGCATAAAGGTAATTAAGTTTCGCTCTGGGTGTTGCCAAAATGATCAAACCAACCTTCAAACAAAGTTTCAAACCAGTTAAGGTTGCTATGACAATCAACAATATACCATTCATGTTACGTATTATAATTTGATTTTAAAAAATATTTTATCAATAGAACATTACCAAAATCAATTTGATAATGCTGGCAAGGTTGTATAGTTGGAATTTATAGCGACGTAACAAAATAGTGATTTGTATTAATAAGTGATTTGTAATTGCATCACTGTCGGCTCATTGTTACGTAATGAAATAACACATAGTAAAACCGTCAGCTGCCGCTACGACCTCAAGTGGTTTGAAGATTGGTTTGATCCATATAGACACACCCTATATATCTCTAATATAATGTCAATTGTTATGATTTTATTTAGCATGACTTTAATTAAACAAATCCTAAGCCTTTTAAACAGCAAAAACACAATCCCATCAAAATACATGAACTACAAGCCTATAAAATAAATATATAACATTTATATGCAGAAATGATTAGTTTCGAATTGCATGCAGAACACTTTTCAAAAATTGGTTTAAATTCTTACACGATTTCTTGATGGATGCAATATGTATATAAATTAATAATTTCCAAAGTAAAGTACTGTCGTATTTTGATAGCGATACCTCGATATAAGAGGTAGTGCAATGTATTCTTCACTCTTGTCATACTGAAAATTCATGACATAGATCACGATTTGTGATTTACTTTCAAACAAAATATTGTACTCTTTTCCACACTTTTTGCTTTGGTCTCAAACAGAGTAACATCTTGCATCATCATTCACTTCTTTCTGAAGACATCTCTTAAACTGACGAGACCAGTTGGCAAAAGTATCCTCAATTTATAAATTAAAGAAAATATGCTTTTATAAGCACGAGCTCATATAGCACACCCAAAATGCTTTTGAGAGGCAACTGACACGGCCAGTGAAGCAAAAGGATAATTTTATTACATTAATTATGCTTCTATAAGCACATTCCAGATACTTTTGAGACGTAGCTGACAAGGCCAGTGAAACAAATATTTCATTTAACTTACATAGCAAATATGCTTACATAAGCATGACTACTTTTGTAAGCCAATTCCAAATGCACCAGGCTCCCCAGATAGGTGTTAACACATCTCTATTAATTTGCTGATTAATATGCTGATATAAGCATGATTGCTTATAAATATGCTTATATAACCATGATTGCTTACAAAATCACACGCAAAATGTTTTTGGAGGGCAGCTGACGAGACAAGTGAAGAAAAAATATAATTTCACTTAGATAAAAAATAATTTGCTTATATAAGCATGTTTGCTTATATAAACACATACCACGTACTTAAATGGTAATATCTTATATCATCATCCACATTTCCTCATCTGAATATGAACTTTTCGCTACTTTTTAAAGTGCTCCGACAATTTTCAACTGATCGAGATGCATAATGACGAGGCACGACTTCAGACCTTGGTTTATATGTGTATAAAATTTGAAATCTCTCGCTCAATTCCTTCATACCAAACTCGCGTGCACAAAGTACTTAACATCGGGTGAAAATGCTAAAATCGACAATTTTTTAAGAGTTCCAGAATCGACAATTTTCACCCGATCCAGATAAAACCTTGACGAGGCACGACTTCAGATCTTATTTTATACGTGTATAAGATTTGAAAGCTCTAGCTCAATTGCTTCAGACCAAACTCGCCTGCACAAGTGCTTGGCATCTGAAAAAAAGTTTAAAATCGACAATTTTTAAAGAGCTCTAGAATCGACAATTTTCAACCGTTCGAGATAAAACCTTGACAAGGCACGACGACTTCAGACCTTGGTTTATACGTGTATAAAATTTGAAAGGTCTAGCTCAATTCCTTCATACCAAACTCGCCTGCACAAAGTGCTTGGCATCTGAAAACAAGTTTAAAATCGACAATTTTTAAAGTGCTCCAGAATCGACAATTTTTAACCGATCCATATAAAACGTTGACGAGGCACGACTTCAGACCTTGGTTTATACGTGTATAAAATTTGAAACCTCTAGTTCAACTCCTTCATACCAAAACTCGCGTGCACAAAGTGCCCTATATCAAGCGGGACAGACGGACAGACGGACGGACAGACGGACAGACAGACAAGCTAAACCCTATATCCCGTCGTTTTCACGGGGGATAATAAATGTTTGAATTTTATAAATGAGTTTTTGATGTTGAAATTAATATACTTGCTTTGCAGCAGTTTGGAATGCATTGTATATGTAATTATTATCTCCTTGTTATCTAAGAATATAAATATAATAAGCAAGTTATTGGACGTTTTATTTCCATAACATATTTTTTACATAAAGCGACTAGGATATCAATTAACAACAATAAGACATTCATATGAATGATTAACATTAAACCAGAGCATGAACATATAGCAAACCCACTCTCTCACAATATTATTCACAATAAATTACACGTAAGACATAAAGAGTATTCTTAACATTTTACGATGAAATATCTTAAATGAATTTGTATGCTTATTATCTCAACATTACAACTAATAATTTCCATGTTGAAAAACAGTGTATGAATAAATGTAAAATGCAAACATGATTATGAAATAGAAAACTAGAAGCCACATAATTCAATTAACAAGGATATTTTTTAGTTTTAGTATATGAAACGATTAAATTATAATTATGTTTGTTTAATGAAATATATACCAACAACTGTAGACAGTAGATCCCTGCATAGCATAACAACTTGTAATCAGAAAGTTAGTGTTAAAATTTGGCTTACAATTGGAAATTGTCACATGAGACTAGAAATGAATATCACATAACTCTCGAGCGAAACGTTAAAATGGTTACTTGTGAAACAGCGTATGGCACTAAAACATGTTTCCTTAATTGTCTATGCAGAACACATAAATCTCAAATCCAATTAAACGTTTAAAATAATTATTAATAAAGACAGCAATAGATTATTAGACAGGAAATAAGGAAACAAGAGTGTATGACAAAAAGTTATTTTGACAATGTGACATATGATACTTATTTCCATAGGTTCACATTACTTTACCATAACTTTGAACAACTTGCTTAGCACACATATTCTAAAACACTATTGCCGAGATTAATAGAAAAACAAAAGATATCCATACCACCAAACAAATCAACTAAACAGCATACATTATACTTACCTTGTAAATATTCCTATATATATGATGGGTAATTTGTTTATTGAAAGAGATATAAGCTAATGGGCTAGATGTTTGGTTTTAAAATGAGTTTAATAAAATCATTGATGCATACAAACAGGAATATAACATATAAATAATTGATATACATGTATAAGCATGTATTTTACGTTAAGGAAACATCAATTTGATTCTTAAATTTCATTCGAAATCCACTGATTAATTAAGGCAGTTCAAGCACATCCATAACAATTGTTTTCCTACATATCTTGAGTATACAGCAGAATTATATCACTTTTAACATATTAGTACAAGCTAAGCGTGATATGAATCGACATTGCACTTAGAAAAGAACACCATAAGTATATAAAAAATGCAGCCAAACAAGAACAATATTACGCTGTTCCATTAAAAATACATTAACAAAGAGCTGACATATACAAAGCAAACACTATTTCTACCGGCCAATTCGGACATTGCTATCGAAAGGAAAATTGCTACATTCCTTTTCACACTTTGTAACAAGTTTCCAACAGAACCCTGATTTAGTTATATACTGTTTCTTTAAGCAGTATATTTTTTAAATTTCAAATGGCCACCCAACACCTACAATCCATAATATTCAAACACATTTAAACACATTTTTTACAACATAAAACGAATTATTAGCACTTTATAAGGCAATTGCTTACTTAACGATCTTAATACTACATTTTACTTTTCAGTTTAGTCAGTGTATTTATTTCAACGTATACCCTTATGTACACAGTATATTACTAGTATTTAAACTCATTATTTTCAGCTGTAGTTCTTTTTCGCCTAAATGTTATCATTTTCATTTATTTCCCTTGCTGCATCGCTTCTCGCATCTTATTCACAATCCATTGGGCCAACTTGCGGTCGTCAATAGGAACGAGCTTGCCGACGGTGGATGCTGAAAATAGTCCCTTCTTCTGCTTTTCCTGCAAATCAAAAGGAGAAAAATATGTAAAAAGAAATATCCAACAGCAGCCACATAGCATAACTAAAAGAGGAGCCGTTTCCGTTATTTTACGCACCTTTAACATATACTGTACATGTGAAACATATTTGTAACTTAAGGTTCATTACATTGACATTTTAAGTGCGTATTATCAGTAAAAACGTCAAGTATTAATAATTTTCTCTTTTCAGAGTACATTTTGATAGTAAAACGACATTAATTTGGTTTCAGGGTTATATAAATTGGAAATAAATAATAACAACTTAGAAAATTGTCTGATTAGATGTACAATTACACATTAGATTAAGCCGTTAACTGATCTAAAATATAGTCGATTTGTGAAACATAAAGGCGTTTGAAAAAATGTTGGGGAAGGGCGTTTGCCTAATTAATGTGACAAAAGTACAAAACTGCATCGCATTAATAAAATCATGCACTGATCACATTACAAGCTACATTATTGGCTAAAATAGAGTTTAATATGACAATGAAAAATAGTGGCAAAAATGGTAAAATATAAAAAGAAAACATAGAAGCGCCAATTTGAAAACCTTGCGCATTGGAGAGCAACACCCGAAATATGGCTCCTTTTGTGCATTGTCCTGAACACAAATTTAAGATATTTGCAATAAGATTATATATACCCTTGTTTGAACCGAACAACGTTTGAATCTCAGACCCCAATTACATTCTTATTAGATTATTATTTTATATTTTTCCACTGTGTCTAATTTAACCAGATAAGGTGTTAAATGGGCGGTTTTAGATGATCCTGAGGTACATGGATTATCTTAAGCAAATTTACATGGTCAAAAGTTGTTCCCGCGTATCAATATATGATGACCACATTCTGTTATCAACTTAATTGAGGTTCAATACGAGGCATTTATCATAATGAACGGGAATATCTAAATGTTCAACACCGATTTTTCTACTAAAGAAGTAATTTACACGTTATCTACATTTTCCTAGCACTTTTTACAGCATTCCAAGATCACTTTACTTGTATTGTTCCTTCCATTATTTCTCACCTTAACTTTTTAACTGACCTAAAAACGTAATAATAATATCACATACCTTAAGCAGAATCTGAATGCCCTTTTCCGAAAGCGAGGGCGGTTCTCTGAGTTGCTCCCAGCTGTATGTCCAGGAGCAATCCCAGTGCCCGAAGATCTCGCCTTTGGTCGCGAATATTATGCGGCTGTAAACACGAGAAAAATAATACATACAGAGGTATATTATTTTATTACCTTAACTGGCTAGCTGGACTCTTTCGTGTCTATCATGAAATCAGCAATAAAACTGAAAATCTTCACGTTTATCATATTTGCAATGTTCGAATTCGCTTCTTTTCGATATATTTTTTTTTGAAAAAGAGCTGCACATTTATTTTGAAAATATCAATATACTTTAATCTTTGAAGAAAGATACTGATCAAAATTTCATGAGTCCATGTGATTATCTTGGAACACATATAGGCTAGTGAGAAAAAAAAAACAAAAACAATTTTCTTACTTGTCCGTTACGAGC
>LQRL01130804.1:0-10236 GCA_001703475.1 Hydroides elegans | reverse complement strand
TCTGGTTAAAGATTTTATCAAATGTGACTTCGCCCATTTTCTCCAAATGTTTGTGCATGACGCTTCGTACACTGAAAATTAAAACATAAACACAATTGATTTAATTCTAATCAACTAAAATCTTTTCGCGATATCATTATACACAAATAAACATATTTGACATAACTTCGTTACGTGTTTTTATTTTTAATGAACAGCTAACTTATGCATATACCCTGGTAAAACATTCATTAATACAAATATATTTCATTTTCAACGGGAAAACTGAAAAACATATACATGTATCACTAAAATTGAATACCCTCTTAAACCTTGTGCATATGATATAAATGTATTATGGTTCAAGAGGATTTCAACTACAGAATATGCAATGTAACTAACGCAACAAATGGGTAAAATTTGAACAATTGAATTCACAATTCGAAATCAACCGATTAACTATGACGTCAAGCAATCCGTCAATTATCTCCTGCGCGGCTTGCATGAATGCTATTTTTCCTTATTTTAATTCTTGGGCATATGTATTGAATAGGAATCGAATTTTCAACTTAGGATCATGAACAAATAAACTATTCTATGCCCAAGGTGCACATGTGCGATCACTTTTTCAAATTCTACGTTTTTTACATCTCTAATAATCGCACAGGTTGCGACTAATATAGATTAAAACAAACTACTACGAGAATTGTAGATGATTTTTTTTCTCGAATCACTCATTCTCATTGTCACCATAAAATGTATGTTTCCCAAATTTTCGTTATTTAAGGGAATTTGATTAGTTTTGGTCAACCGTAAGTTGGGGGTGTGCGTTTATTAGAGATAAAATGAGTTATTTTCGCGAGCGGTGTGCGATTATTGGAGAGTGTATGATTATAACCAAAAATAATTGAAACTTATAATTTTCGTCAAACATGTAATTTCTCGCACTTCAGGGTCTTTATTTTTACATGAAAACCTGTCGAACGGAGGGCTGCTTTCTCTGTTACTTGAACACATAAATGTTGCATTGGGATACCCGTGCCCCAATTAGGAATTCGGGTATCCAAAATGTTGCATAATGGGTTAACTTTTGGCATAAAATAATAACATGCATGCATTCGCGTCCAAAACATAATTAAGTCTAAATGCTAAATTACAGGCTGCATATGAAAATATTTGCCAATGTTCAGATCGGGTATTTAGTCGACTTGGTTGCAAGTAGCGAAATACACACAACGCTACACTCAGGGATGTCATTTTATAACATTTCTGGGCCATAATAATGTTCTTGACATGCAGTCGAATATCGAAAACACATGCGATATATACCGGATCATAATTTGCAAATATATCTTTATTGTTTAACAAACGTATTCGAATGCAAAGTGGAAATCGACTGAATGGTATTCAAATGAAATCGATTTTCATGAAAGACCTGCATTGAATCTACAACCATTAAAAATCGAAACCCGACCCGATTAACTCCCCATTTGAGCTAAAATGAGTTAAAATGTGGGTGATAAGCACTGATGTCTGGACATCTACAGGTGACATGAAGGTTTTTTTTATAAACGTTTACTTTGATTTGTTTTATGTGACAAGCTAAAACATTGCATTTCAATGCATCAAGCGTGTGGATAGGCGGCTGTACACGACCCGTCGTGTTGAAAAATGACGTATGCCTTCTACGTCATTATTTATTTATTTGGACTTGCATTAGCAATTAAAATGCAAACCAGGACGTTTCAAGAATCTCTTTTTATATGGTTGTGAGATGAGATTACCAAATTCGCGTTAAAATATCATAGCTAAGTAAATATTATTTGTTACTTGAGCTGAACCGTACACAATACACATCTCGTCGCATATGGCACAGACAGGTTGCGTGAAACTGTAACTAACTTACTAAGTTTTCACTCAGAACAAACATATACCTAGGGTCTGGGAGGACTATTTTCTTGCTTGCACGGGCTGCTGGAGTAGATTTTGACTTCTCCATAGCCATGAGATAACTAACATCAGCCAATACAGCCTCTAAATCCGCCATCTTGCTCTTTTGCTATTCCAACTGTCAAATGCAGCAAACTGACTGGGAACCCTCCCAGCAACAAACACAAAATTCACTAATACTTAAGCACAATTAATTTTCCATATATCCTCTATCCAACAAATTAAGTATACTTCCATTGATATTTATCCATAACGATAAATTTATCCTCAAAATCACTTATTAATCAAACATTGAAATAAATGACAAGCTCCAGGAAGTGAGATTGTTTTTAGTGAACACCCAATGCAAATTATTACCATAGACCGGAGTATTTCCTACTTAAATATTTTAGCGATAGCTGTCGGAGAGGGTATCGCCGAATATCGATATTTTGGAAGTAGCATGATATTAGAGTAAGATAGCGATAGATTCCTATATATCATGTCCAATTACAAACATAAATCCCAATTTGCTTTTTCATTGTGATTTTAGAAAATATATAGAATCAAGCACTTTTTAAGACGAACAAATGAAGACTATAATAACAAAGGAACGTGAAATAGTTTGTCGTGAAATAGTGGGGATTCAAAAAAGACTTGATGATACGATGAAAAAAAAATGAACTAATATACAACTACACAACGATAAATTTTTAAAATACAACTACAACATGATAAATTAATAAAATTCAGAACGACAATTGACCACAGAGGCCACGACCTAGAGTCAAAATTTGCTACTACTACTACTACTACTACTACTACTACTACTACTACAACAACTACTACTACTACTACCACTGCTACTACAACAACAACAACTACTACTACTACTACAACTACTGCTATGACTATAATATACATTTTCAAGCAACAACAATTTGCTATTTTTATTTTTATGTACGAAAAATACCTATACAGATACTCAAATAGAATAATATGAAATAAGTTATTATATTTAATGTCATTAGGCATATATTTACACATAATACAAGAAAAGTATCATTATTATATACACATAATTAAATAATACGCATTATGCAGGGTATTATGCAGGATAATATCACCCGATCAACGTCACTTTTGACGCGTAGTAATTTACTAATTTTGTCAAGAAATAAAGATGGCTACATCGATTTTTTATGTTAAAGATTGCTTGGCTGGGATACGAACGCCGGTCACCGGGGGTTCCGACAGCTAGCGCCCTTACGACTTGAGCTAACCGCCCAGTTGCATAAACGGTTATTCTCTATTCTTTAAGTATATGCAAAAAGAATGTTATCGTAACCGTCATAAATATAGGTCAAACAAACACAACCACTCGTAATACTCGGTTCTGACCCAGAATTACAATTAAGATGTCAAATTCTACGTATGAATCTTTGTTTACTGCAGATACTGAAAATAATGTACAACTTAGTGAAAGGGTTGCAGGCATTTCAATATCACAAGAGAAAAAAATAATTTCTGTTGTTGTATTTCAATCATACATGTTGATGGCTACAGACGCAAATGTATTCCCAAACCCTCATGAACAAAGGAAGAAAGAATACTCGCTAGTCACTTATATGTATAATTATTAAAACGGTTGTAATTACCTCTGTTTTAGCTTCGTTGCATGGACGAGATACTTGATCTCGGGTATAGCAACCAGTCATTGACAATGCAATATACATTTACCGCTTAAGCATGGAATTGGCAATTAAAAGTGTTTTCATCGTTAGTTGCTTTTATTTGTCGATGTATAAAATATAAATGATTATAGATACTGTTTGCATTCTATTTATATTGTGCTTAAAGAACAACTAAATTTGGCCATCGACTATCACACATATTGTGTCCAACTTAGACAAGAGCTGTCATTTACCTCTTGCGTCCAACTTGGACAACAGCTGCTATTTACCTCTTGCTGCAGAAAGAGTTGTTTATAAAATCAATAACAATGAAGTTCTCGCTTTTAGCGTCCTGGTCACCTTATTAGATGGTATAACAGGAGCCTTATGATGGTGCTCTACTACGAGTCGAGGATTGTAAGAAGAATCACATCGTTGCAACATAAATCCCATTGTGTTATTCAAGCAGCTCTGGTAAGGATATTAAGCAAAGCAAAAGACATTTATCTTGTAAAATATTTTGGGTTGGATATCAAATCATATTAAACCACTTGTCGCAATTGTTGATTAATAAAATCACTCAATCTTTGTTCATATACAGATTGATGCTGTAAATGCCAACAATACGCTTCCTAGTAGATACATATAAGCTGTAGGAGTAAATGTATGAATTTGATCGTAAAAAGGACAATTGATCCAAATATACTATTGAAATTAATGAATATTGCCCAAATATGTATATTATATTTGTTTAACATTTTTATAGTAAATCTATATTATATTTTTAGAATGTATATCTATATTTTCTATTTCTCAGTGAAACATTTCTATATTGTTATGAATAAATCGGATTCAAATGAATGTTATGCTTTTTTCGCCAAAGAAACAAGAGGAACTGGGTAATTTTACTATGTAGCGATAACTTCAATATTGTTTGGACCAATAATATTAAAATCTGAGCTCGTTTTTCATTGGTAGATGGCAAGGCTCGTTAAAATGGTTTTGATGTAAGATAGTAAACGTTGTGTACATATGTCTACTTTGTCGACTGTTGCAATATTTTTACAGTGAAAGCTTTCTGGTTAGGCACGGGTTTTCGAAAAAAATATGAAAATGTTTTATGGAACACTTTGTGTTTAAATGTCTACTTGGGCGACTGTTTTTGTTGTTTTTCTTTGTTGTCTTTTTTGTTTTAAAAGTTATGGCTTGAAATTATAGAACAATAAATGTTTCGAGCAAATCCCACGCTGTATGTAAGTTGTAATAAAATACACTGTACTTACTTGCTCCAAACTTGTTAGATAGAGACTTACAGTCCAGCTTGCTTGGCAAAATTCTTGCTATTGATACGCTATTAACTTGTTGTTTCTATAATTTTATTTTGATGCCTTTTATAGCTTTTTTAAACAGTGTCATGCAGTGCCATTCATCAAATGCATTTATATAGTTTATTCAATATTAAATTAGTTTACAAACTCAAATATGCGTTTTGTTTAAAGACACAATGCAATCGTTCAAAAGGCTTTTTAAAATAGCTTTGATGGATTAAATTTGCTTCGAACAATACACGATTATATTTTGTCAATATGTTATTATTGGATATGATAAGATAATCAGTCATATTGTAAAAACTAAACCTTTCACGCTCCTAGCCAACATAATCACTCATGCATAAATTGAAAAGGATAAAATCATCAATAAAATGATTTTAAAATGTTTACAGTCCTAATCAAATTTGATAGTTTGTATAATTGTAATCACAAAAAGTGTTACTCGAATCTTGTAGATATAATACATGGATACATGGATAAATATGTAATAGAATTCTTGAAATATTCCAAGGCGGATAGGATTTGCCTCAGAATAAATATTGTGCAAAGCAGCTAGAATGAAAATAGAACGACTTGCAGAATATATATGACTAATATAGATAGCAAAGCTCTTCTTAGTTGCAAAACATATTATTTATAACAGCAGGTACAATGCTTCTGACACAACAGTTTAAAATCATAAGCATAATAGCTATAAATAATAAGGATAACGATAAATAATGCAAAAAATGATTGGCAAATTATCTAAGCAGGCGACAATTATTTCAAACTGTAACGTAGATTTTAAATAAAGTATATCATTTATAAGTGTCATAATAGAATATCGTAAAGTATGATGATAGTACAAAATAAGATTTGTTCAGGTAAAACTTAATAAGCAAATGTCATTATATGTCCATAATGAAGTATACAAACTGAGGTTTTATCTTTCTTCATACTATATAAACGATTTTTACATGATGTTTCACCACAAAAATGTGTGTTGAATGTTCAATGATATGTACTTATGATCAATTAGGGATCATGCTACTTTAATGGTCTAATTGAGTTGATTTTTAACATACGAAATGTTGCAGGGAGTATCCGTGAACCTTATGTCCGCTTTTCATCGTGTATTTTGCGATAAGCATACGACTACTCGAGGTAGGTCCATCAAACCATTGGACATGAACAAACAAACGGTTTCCTTTGACTACCGCGTGGTGCGGGAAATGCTTCACGTTTAACTTGGGCATCAGTTTCCACTCGCCTGTTTTCGGCGACAACATAAGTAGTCTAGCATGGGCTTCGTCAGCAATGAGGATTTGACCATCAGCGTCCTTGTCACATACATTAGGACAAAGGAGGTCGATGCAATCGGTCGCTAGACCGTGGATTTGGAGGAGATGCCCATTGTGGTTATATCGATGAATATGGTTTTCTTGTGACACTCCAACAAAAATGAAATCATTTGTAACCTGTAAAGAGCTCATACAAGTGCGATAAGTTTTCATATCTTGTTCATTCTCTCCAAAATAGGTCAGACATATGACTTTATTCTTGCTGAAGGATTTTGAATGACTTTCAAAATCTAATTGAACCACTTTGGCGCTTTCGTTGTTTAAAGCAAATAATTTATTCTCATTCACGCATAAACTTATAGTGTGTCCACGACCGATTCGTTTCATATTATTGCCATCTTTTGTACAGGAGTAAATGGATGCATCTGATGATATGAGTAGAAAGGGAGACAAAAATGCTATCGACGTGGTTTGGGCATGAGCATCCATCAAAGATATCTGCCGCACAGGTTTCAGATCCGCATTGTAAATCCGTATTTGATTTGAAAATCTACACGTGAAATACAATTCGCTATCGATTAAAACGAATTTATCGGAACAGAATGGAAGCTCTGTTTCGGTTTCAAGTGCTAAACTGCGTTTCGATAATTCATCAAAGGAACAGGAAGAACTGGGAGGCGGAAGTGACGACGTGGCCATTTCTTTATACGAATAAATATGTTTCAGCGCTATTTTAATGTGAATCCGTAGTTATAGTCAGGGTCTCGGGGAATGGCTTTAGGATTCTGTGATGCACTTGTATGGTGATGGCTGCTTCGAAACCTGCTGTGGATGCGTTAGGTTCACAGTGGTCGGTGCTTGGCATTCACACGTGTTGATAGGCTGTTGGTCGAAAATCGAAACCTATGGAAAGGAAATATATATTGCTAGAAATTCCTATATGATTATTTGCAGAGCCTGTAACAATTTGGTAAGGAGCAATGGTCGCCTTTAATATTATTCTTGTTTTGTAAGTTACACAATATGGAAATGGTTTTGCACTGCAAATAATGTCCATGGTCTTTCAAAATTATTCATAAATCAACAGATATTGATACTATAATTTATGTGTGATTGATCTTCTAACTATGTGAACAATTATTCATATAATGCACAAACTATTGACATTTAAGTCAAACACGTTACGTAGCGAACGCTACTGTGCAGTCATTTAATTAGTAAACCATCATATTTGGCCATCAACGTAGATACACTTATTAGAAGTTTATTATGTCAATCTGACGCTATATTCTCTTCACGTAATTCAGAAACAAGTTGATTTTTTTTGCAAAAAAAAATAGGTGAATTTAGGTGAATAAAACATTGTTTTATTCCATAAAACAATGCCAAACAAATCGGAACCAAAGTAATCAGTTTTGAATTAACAGATAGTTCGAATTATCAGTGTTCGAATTGACGAGAATCTACTGTATTACTCATACAAATGTCAACAAAATATATATGTGAGATAATCACTCATTGCAATCAAGCGGTGTCCGACTCAAAAAGGTACAAATAAAACAGTTAAGCTGTGCCAGTTTATTTATTAGGACGTCATTAAAACATGCAACACATTTGTAAAATTAGCATTTTCGATGTGATATAGATTTGCGTTTATTATTTTTATATGTAATAACTGTCATTAAGAATAAAATAAAAATATCATGCGACATTGCAAAATTTGAACAGGCTATTTTGAAATTTATCACATAAACGTTTGTGAAATATGTTTACGATATACATTTGTGAAATCATCATATTTATTTTGTAGCATTGATCTTGAGTTTTGTGTTAAAGATGTTAAAAATAATCGTTTGTGAAATCATCATATTTATTTTATCTTGATTTTTGTGTTACAAATGTTAAAAAAATATCCTTTACGTTTATATTTCTATTAAGGATAAAATTAATTTACATATTGATATAGGGAAAATATTATGCGCCATTTGTTGTATTAAATGTCTGGTTTAACGTTAAAATAGTCTTTCATTAGGCACGCTCCTTTTGAATTAAATTTTGCTATTGATGTAATGATATCGCATGATCGAAAATCACCATTTGGACGAATAGTTACGCTGTTCAGTTTCAATTTTGGATTTATTATGCTGGAATAAAATATTAAGCACTGTACAGTGTGGCCATTTTTTAAGTGCATTTTTTTTGCCAAGTGAAAGTTTTGCACAGTTGGTTCCATTGTTTTACCGAAAATACCCGACACGTTGCAAAATATGAGAAATTTTTCCTACATGTTGCTGGTGCTGATCTATACATGCGACAGGGAGTCTTAGAATTATACTACGTATCATAGTTAAGAAACATAGTTAAATGAAGAATCATAGTTAAATAGAAGTCTATCGACCAATAAAATTGAGAGCAGTCGTAAGTTGCTTTATTTGTGTTTTCTGTTAATGCACGTTATGCAAAATTAATATCGTCACAGTTGTCTAGTTCAAACTAAAATATTTTGATATGCCACTGTCGTACGATGTGGATTCATTTACCTTTTCAAAACACAAATCATGGCATTTTACCTGTTATTAAGACAAAGTCTATAATAAGCACAATACTTGCATTACATTACAAAGAACAAATATTACATAGAAAATGATACTTACGATATTAGCTGAATAATAATTAAAACAAATAAAAACTGGAAAGAAAATATCCTTACATCTTTATGATTTCCATTTAAGATCAAATATTGTGCGCAGTAATTTGAATTAACGAGCGACCAGACTGAAGCAAAATGTTATTTTTTTTACTGTGGGCAGGCTGCCAGGAATACAAATGAACCTTCAAATGCAGAGCTGATTTATAGTGCCTCACTTGTGAAATGTTCAAGGTTATGAATCTTTGTGATTAATCTAAATATAATAGAAAAATATTATAAAAAGCGCGACTGTTTAATATTCCACGAATAAAAAACTAGGTCAAGGGATAAGTTTTTATCTTAAAACAGGCAGAATGATTTATTTTCAATGCTGTTAAAACATGAATAAAGTTTAAGGTAGACTGTGCAGGGAGAAATAGCCATTTTTTATTAAAAAGACGTTAGTCATAAATCTATAAAGCACCTATCCTCAACAGGTTAGATAACATTATTTGCAATAGCCTATAAACTGGTATTTAAGTTCAAAACCAATATCAATACATTTCTTTAAAACTTTAAAACTTGGATCACATACAGAAATGATGTTTTATCTATTTCAATAAAAAAGTTATTATCGTGTGCTTCTCGGGTTGATACTCATAAAAATATGTATATGTTTAGCATGACTAGAGTATTAAATAAAACAGTCAAAATCTCCTCAACTCACCTTTACAAGGCCTTCTCTAATAATATAATGAAATGAAGTAATCTATATATGAAAACTAATCTTGGGCACTTACTTATGAATGATCTGGTAAAATTTAATTCTTAACTATATTTAGCCATATATAGCTTTTTACATTGTGTGTATTTGAACAAATCAAAGGTGTGCATTCTACATTTAATCATGTGCTTTATGTTTCTATGCCATTCAAAATGTTTTATGCTTCCTATATTTAGACCCATGAAAAGATTTATAACTTTGAACATCCCGCAAGCGAGAAACATAGACAACCATAAAACGGCTACGCATTCGTAGGGTTATTTGTATTACTGGCAGTCTGCCCATTGTTAATCAATCAATAACATTTTGTTTTCAAAACGTGTAACTCATAGCAACTTGTCCTATGTACATTTTCCTAAATTTAAACATGAAACTGAAGGGATAAATGTTTATTGTTAAGTTTTATTACAGCTTATATCGTAAGTATTAGTTTGTTAACTTGTAAAATTTGAAACTTGTAAAATCAAATTGAGAGAATTGTTGCTTTAACATGTAAAATTGTAATTGTCTGGTTAAAATCTCAATACATTTAAACACATAAGAACAAAGGTACATAAAATATATGGTTTCCGGTATGAACATATTTTCAAACTGTATATGACGTTAAAAGTACGTCTTATGCAGCAAAATA
>LQRL01130779.1:34596-45021 GCA_001703475.1 Hydroides elegans | reverse complement strand
CAAGCATCAGGTGAAAGTACAGAAGATGCATCTGTTCGTGATCACAAGCCGTTCCCATCGCACGTGTTGCAACAGTTTATGCTCCAGCCGACCTCTAATCCAGACGAAAAAACAAATATGCCTTCCAACAACGAAAGTGCATACCTATTCGTGACTAATAAAACTCACAACATTTCGACTACCAAACATCCACCAACAGAACGCCCAGCAGATTTTCGTCCATCCGTTACCAACTGTCCCGTATTAAACGATGTATCAAATAGAATGGATTCAAAATCCCATAGAGCCCCTCTATCGCATGCTTCCCAAAATATTGGTTATTCAAACTTTCGATGTAATGACGGCATGTCACAAGCATTCGCCGAAAAATGTATGGATATGAACAGGAATTTTCCCAGGACTGTTGATCAGATGAACGCCAAGTGCGGACTTGAGAACAATGCTTGGAAGCATTCTCCAATTTCGATGGATACGAGCCGACATAGTTTCTCTTCAAGTTCGGGATACACCACCATGAGCGAAGATGGATTTAGTGGTCATCTCTTTATGCAAAGCCCGCCATATCCGGCCTGTGGATCAAGCTCAATTGGCACTCCATCTGAATGTCCGCCTCCCGTAGGTAATCCACAGGCAGCCCCAATGGACATCAACTATCATCGACACCTTCACAAAGTTGCACACTTCATAAACAAACCTGCTTATGACTTATGGCGTAAGACCTACGGTCCAGATCTAGTGTTTGTCACCAAAATTGGTCAACTTTGCTTTGCAGTGATCAAGAGAGGAGAGGAAGCACTTGTGCCATTTGACTGTATCCAGGATGCGTTCAAATACGATTTAGCACCGTTGCTATGGAACTCTATGAAGCCTTTCCTCCCGGCTGAGTTTGATGTCATCAAGCATATAAGTCCATGTGTGCGCACTCCCTGTGCGGTTCTGTATGAACATGCCATGGTAGCCTTAAACCGCAGTGGCTGGGTCCTAATCAACGGAACACTTGTACCCTACCTCCGTCGCAGTGACAACATTTCACTCGTACCCTATGGCCTAGTGAAGCACATCAGTCCACACTATAGGTGCCAGGAAATGGGCAGCGTTGAATGTGAGAACATTGAGGTGCAGTTCTTTAACAATATGCTCTACAGTTACTATGGAAATGGCATGTCAGTGAAAACAGTTCGGTATAGGGAGCTGCTGGTGCCAATCATGGTGCTCCAACAACATCATCGCTCGCTGTATAGACTCCCGCTTTCTATCACAAACGTAGATCTACACTCGTTCAACTACCAGCATCACCCTGTGGCCGCCCTTGCAGCCGCCACTGAAAGCAAGCGCGGCGCAAAGAACCAAAACCGGAAAGCCATGAATCCGATAGATGTCTGTCCAGAGTGGACCTCGTCGCAGAAAATGAACTCGTACTTTGGACAGAAAGGTACACCGCCCCATGTGATCGCGCCTGGAAACCAACCTATTCCGGTCAAGCATGGTCCGCTTGTGTCACCGCCACCAATACTTATGCCGGTGAGTCGGGAAGAACCACGTCCACCGATTCTGCATAAAGCTTTGCCGTGTCCATTTCCACCCAGTATTCCACCATCACAAAGTGCTGATCATGGCAACAGTGGTATATCAAAGGATAGTGGAAAGCCAAACCGAGATCAATCAACCAACGAAAATCCGTATCCGTCTACTAGGAGAATGGAGGATCCAACCACTACAGAAATCCAGAATCTATTCGATGCCAACAGTTGTTCGATTCCACCAATAGGCGATATCGGAGATCGATACACACATCCCGTTCCATCAAGGGCGTCTACGGAAGGCCAAACGGTCTTGAACATCGAACCGTTAGAAATAATCCCAAAGAAAGTGCATAAATCGATATTGGAGAAGTTTAGGTCCATTGGATGGCTGGGAGTACATGGAAAGTATGTGCCCTATGCAGAGGACCATAGCGGTACCCAATATGTACCAATAACAGTGATTGAGGGACTCCTTGGCGGTAAAGATAAATATCGAGTTGAAGTCTTTGAGGGTGTTTTGACGGGGCACTTCAATAGAATGCTACGGGCACTCTACGATATCGAACCACAGCGCGCGAACAAATGCAAAGCAATGTCGGTTGAGGACTTGTGTGAGGAGTATCGAAAGCGCTTCGGTGAAGAGCTTTGTGTCACAACAGTGAACGACGATGAAATGGAACGGGTGTTCTTACAGAGTCAAAAAGAACGTGCAGCTCAGGGAAGTGCTGGATTAGAATATGTTCTGTCGGGCGAGGATCTTTTAGCCACGGCGGAAAATGGCATGTCCAAGTCACAGTTCCGCATTGGTACCAAAGGGTGGATTATCATCAATGATCGAGCCAACGTACCGTATGTGAATCGCTACGGCTCAGCCCTCGTTCCTCGCATCCTCATTTATCGTCATTTTAAAATCGTGGGTCGACACGCAATTGTTCGCGTGCTTTGCAACATGAGGGAAACGGAACTGTTTAACCAACTGCTGATAAGCGACTTTCAAGAAGCTTCAGTCAAGTACAGGACGCCTTTGATTCTCGCCGATGAAGTCGTGAAGATCGTCGAGGAATCGGGAGGTCATGTGGTTATCAAGCCTGTGACCTCCGTTGCCACGGACAACGCCTTACAACGGAGTGATGGAAATGAGAATATATTCCAGACCAATGACTTGGGCACGGAGTATCAACACGATGTGCAGCAATCCGTATCGGATTCCAGTATGACCGATTCTGTCCCCAGTCCACCTACCCTCATTCCTATCATACCTGATTCCGATTTTCCATTACCTCCACCAGCATTGAATGAGCCGACACCGTATCCACTGGGACCCGCGGCCACTCTTACCCCGTTCGCCCCACCCACGTTATCTGCTGAACACGATGCGAGAATCCCACCTGGTCGCTATGCGCCTTTCGATACCGCTGCATCAAGTCACGCTGGAATTGAACGAAATAACACAAAATACGACTCAAGTTATCCCATGATTTCCAAAGAGTATTTGAAACCCGCTGATGTTCCAGGTACCAGCGGTTTCAATGAAACACCGATGCAGAAACTGATCCAGTTCGAACAACGGGGCGTTTCATCAACTTTGAAATCCACAATTTCACCGCCGCCGCCAAAACCGAAAACAGTGAAAGAGGCGTTATTGCAGAAATTGGCAACGAGTGCCAATCAGGGAAGCAAGAAGAAGAAGAAAGTGAAGCCTGGTGTCTCAACGAAAGATGTCATGGACGCTTTGATTCAACAGTTGCTTACTTCAGAGTCGGAAGAGAAAGAATCAACAGCTGATGAAAATACTGACAATGCAGTGCCCCACCCCAGGCAAAAACCTGCATCGCAAGAAACAACTCAGACTGTTGCCCAAATGAGAGAAAGACTTTCAAATACATCACCTCTAAAAATGGATGTCATGGCCAATATGATAGCACCGTTTATGGAAACGAAACTCACAGAAATCAAGCCCAAGACGGAGCCTGACGCCTGTGATGGTAAACCAGTGGACGTGATAACGCAACGTCTTAAATCTGCTTCGCAAAAGCCGAGAAAGGTGAATAAAAGCCAGCCTAGAAAAGAGGGTGATACGCCTCTACAAAAGACCATAGCGAATAACGGACAAATGATCGAGATATTGGACAGCGATGAAGCGAGAAGTAGTTCCACATCGGCTAGTGTTTCCGCCCCAGGAAGAGAGCCGGCGGGTGTTCCCACAGGAAGAGAGAGCGGTGCCGTTGCAGAGGAAACAAAGCATCTCCTAGCGAAGGGAAAATGGAACGTCGATTCGATTAAACAATTCCTCCAATCCAAGTGTGTCTACCCGTCGCCTGCGAAGTTGGCGCAACAACAACAGGATCTGGTGCAGTTCAGCAAAGCTCAACTGAAGACAGAGAATGCTCGAAGCCTTGATCCGCTGCCGAAAGAACGTCCCGTTGTTCCCGTTTATGATTCATCGGACGTGGCGATGCATTCTGTTGATACTAGCGATGTGGATTACCAAGTGGGAAGCCGAAAAAAGAAAGGTGGCGTCAAGCGCAAAAGGATGTCGATGGGAGAGAGTAGTGCAACGGCAAACCAAAAGAAGCGAAGACGCAAGTCGCTGAAAAATTCTGCGCTGATTAAAATGCAGGATAACGTGATTCATTTGTCGGATGACGAAAAACGCGTTGTGAAGAAGTTTTGCAAGAGGAATCCACACGTGGATATGTCAAAGGAACTGATTGTACCCATTCGAGATGTAAGCATCGATCACGATATCTCCTCGCATTCAATCAAAGTAGAAGACATCGATGTGAAACCAAAACTGGTGAAACTCGAAAAAGGTTTCAAGCTGTCCACGAGTACGGATAAAAAGGGAAAGAAGCGTAAGATGTTTTCACCTGGCAATTTCTTTCGCATTGCGCTGAATTATGCACCGAGTGAGACGGATACGGAAACCGACCAAAAGCGACGCCCCAAGTCGAAAGCGGTGAGGCGACTAGGCGATAAACTACCCAAAAAACGTGGCCGGCCATCGAAACAGGGCGGTAACGTGACGTTCTCGTTTGTATCGAGTGGGCCATCGGCTGAGACACTCGAAGGAATCCCGAAAATAGATAACGACCATCAGGAAACAGTCGGTTCTAAGAATAAGGTGATCAAATCAGATCACGCCTATCAAATTATCGATTCAGTTGCACATGGCGGTCAGGAAGATGCTAGCGGATCATTGAAACTATTGCCTTTGAGTCATTTGGATGAAGTGATCAACAGTGTTGCACGTGATACGAACAAGAAACTAACAAAGAAACGGACAATTAAAAAAGAAAAACAGGCAAAACTCAAAGAAAACCCTCCCATCCTTGCCAACTACAAGGATAATCTGATGGATGAACTGTATTCAAAGGGCCCAATGTCAAACGAAAGCGTAACATCGATGCAATGTTTGAAGGCCTTAGATCTGCAAATCAAAATACCGATCAGCGAAGAGTTAGCTGTTGAAGCCGTATCGATGGTCACTAAAGAATCGCAGCAACAAGAAAAACTGAATGCTTGTGTCAACGATTCCAAAGCAGCTCAAAATGAAGGTGTGAGCGGCGAGTCTGCAGTTGCGAAGAAGACGAATGAATGTGACAAACTAAAAGAAATGCTCAGTGAGCTTGATGAAATCTCTGACAAAGCGGCGGAATCCGAGGAACACGCATTTAGTGAAGAAGATATGAAACGTGATACATCACAGCCGAATCCATTGACCATTTTGAAGAGGAAAACCACTAGCCCCGCATTGAAAGCCTCGATTGAGCACGTATCGAAGCTGTTAAAACAAGTCATCGGTTCCATTGTGGATAAGGATACAGGGAAACCGGTGGTTACCTTAGTAACGAATGACGCGGCGAAAACGGAGAATGGGCTCAAGCCCTATTATATGGACGTTGCAGTGAGCAATGTGCGTGATGAGTGTGCGAATATCTATGAAATGGTGGAGGAATCCGTTGTTATGGGAACTGCACTTTGTAAAGAACCTGAAAATGATGAGAGAAACATCGGTAGTGGTTCCACAGAATTGGAAGATTCTCCTGTTGATGCAGGACAACAACAAAAAGAAAACCCGGTTGAAATGCCAAAGAATGAAGAGTGCATTGACAACGCAGAAGGGGTTATGAAATGTATGCTGCCTGAAACCGAGGATGGAAAAAGTGAAGAATCTGTCAGTGAGAATAATACGCAATCGCTCAGTGATAGGATGATAAATCCTAAATATATGGACTCACACAAATCTGATTGCAGTGACAGAATTCTTAGTACTATGTTTGGACCAATACCTGACGGTGAAACTGAAACCATTCTACACGAACATGTAAATACAAAGAAGGGTGTACACAATGCAGAGGACAGGAATACAGATATAGTGAAACCAGAATGTTATGAGCAACATGAAGCACAGCTCCCGGAGATCACTGCAACCCAAAACTCGAATAACGCTGATGATATGGAATCTGTTGAAGAACAGGAGCTCTCGAAAGTGACGAAAAGGGACGAAAATAGCAACGTAACTGAAGCTACAGTAACATCAGGCGCGGAATGTGACAAAAATGCAAGCATGGATACGAAAGCTTTTGGAGACGCCAAAGATACCACCATTGAAAGTAAATCCGACGGTTCCGTCGGTTCTGATTGTGACAATGATGTGCAGAATATCACAACCAAGGATATGAGTGGAGACCACTCAGATATATCAAAATGCATTGAAGATGAGAATGATATAAAATGTCAAAATGAATCTCGACGGCGATCGGACAAAGATGATACCTTTGATCGTGTATCAGACCAAATTGACCAAGACGACACTCTGGCGGCTGACCGATCACAGAACGATAACGATAAGAAAAGAATCGACGCGGTTGATCTGTTTACGAGACAAAGTTCTATGGATCTATCTAAGTCTGACAGTGCTAAGTTATTAACTGCTGTGTACGAAACGCCTTCCAGCGACAAATTTGAAAACGCAGAAACCTCGGACCGTGACAACCAATATACGAAAATAGCGGAGTCTTCTATTTCAGCTTCAGCTTGTGATGAAACCAAGAATGCAATAAGTCTAGACAATGTCAACAAATGTGAAAACGGTGTTGTACGTCGCATCGCCATAGACGTTTGCAAAACCACTTCATCACCATCGGAATACAAAGCTGATGAATCACCGAGGCAAATTGCACTAGCAGTGCTGCTAGAACTTATCGATAATACGATACCAGACATCTTCATGACAACAAAGAAATTGACCACAAACTCACTTAAATCCATAACGTCTGAATCCGTTCATGATCCCATGGAAACCGACGGTACGGAAAGCGTCTATCATTCTTGTGTCGCACCAGAAAGTTCATCACAAGCGACAACTGATATGGACACGAGTGATGCTGTTCCGAATGAAGACACGGAAGCTGAGCCAATGTCATTAGCAACGAGTAAAGAAGGATCCGAAACGGATTATATGACTGCCATGGAAACATTGTAAATAGCGAGTAAAGGAGGCTCTGAATCGGATCTGCGGATAATATGACTGCTATTGAAACCTCGTGGACTGAGAAATGATGGTGATAGTGATGATGAGTTAATTACTTTGCAGACCAAGTAAAGAAGATTTGGAAACCTTATCACTGCTGTAGTTCCGATTTGTGTTCACAATTAACATTATGTATTCAAATGTGTAAAATTGTACAGTGTTATTTTGTAGATTCGTTGTGTTGTATTTGTGAAAACCAGTGATTTTTTAATGTGATTATGTTTGTCTTGCCTTAATATGGATTTATAAAAAAATCGCCAGCTGCCAAATTGCTATGTTCTTTCTTCGAGTTTTTTTTAATTCAACATTTATAATTGAATATATTGCACATAATACGATTTTAAATGATTGATGATAAGTATTGATAAGTTTAGGCAAAATAAGATTTGTGATTTTTCGTATTGCATTTACAAAGACAATTTTCATCTACTTAATGGAATTATAATTTGGTATTAATTTGTTATATAGCTTGATGCTAAATGTATTGTGTAAAATGTTCCTTTTGTGACCAACAAGTCAAAATATGATTGTGATATTTTTACAAAACGACCGTGGCTTCTGCAAAAAAGTAATATTCATTTAAAGTGATAAAAAGATCTAGGTCTTGATGTATATTAAAGAAAATTCAGGTGTGTTTGCATAGCAAATTAAAGAGTTTCATTTTGATTTTTTGTGTATATAGGTTGTATAACTACGTAGTGTACTATATAAGCATTTTTTAACAGTATTTTACTCGTTTAATATCATAGCATTTTTCTCATGCATAATAAGTAGAATTATATAACCATACATACTCTAGTTTTGTTACTTTTATAATGTATATTATTCTATAAACTGCTATATTATTCCTTCTTTGTGTCAATGTTTATTTAGCCAGTATGTGTGTAGACTTTAATCAAAACGATACCTACATTTGTACCTTCTTTAAAATTGTCAACTATGTAACGTTATTGTCTATAAATAGAAACCCCATCCCAATTCTGATAAAATTGAGTCCTTCATTTATATTCAACATTCATTGCGCATTTAGATTTGATCTATAGAGTCCTTTTTCAATTAATGGACACTTTTTATGAATTTTTGACTTTGACTTTAATTAGACCAGTCATTTGTATATCAATCATAATGATTTTATTGTCTAGGGGTAACTTCATTATTTGACTTCAAGTTGCTGAACACAAAACCATTCAATTCTTTAGAATTAGAATGTGCGGTTAAGGTAAAGCATTGCATTTGGACAAAAAAAAATGGGCTTTCTCAAAAAACGGACACTTGTCGTTAGTTTACTAAAATAGGACTATAGAGCCAATATTTTGATGTTTCATGTTTTTGATAATAGCGGAAAAGATAAATTAGTTTTATTTAGCTCTTATTTTTCACTATAGAGTCTATAGAGTAGAAATTGCATAACTTCAAACACAGCACATACCAAATGGTCATTTATCTAGTCTAGTTGTGACTAGAACTAGTCTAGCGGTAAAATGTTAATGATAGGGGAATCAATATTGATCTATCTGAATTATTGTTTCAAAACGATGTTCCTGAACATATTCATATTGGTTAAATAGTAGGGTGTCCATTATATGAGTCAAATTGGAAGTGTCCATTAATTGAGAAAGGCCTCTATCAGAAATGAATGCGCATCAATTTTATATGTGTTTTTTCAAGACAAATACAAAGTCTTAGCCTCAAAAATCTAAACAAATTGATATATCAAACTGAAAATATATATTACGATCATTTGATCGTAATACCGATACTTTGTGAATTACAACATTCGTTTGGTTATTTTATACAGTATTATGATTACTTTCATTCAAGTTGTGTACGCGTATATAGGGGGTGAGGATTAAATCGATTTTTTATAGAGTTAACTTCTGATTTTTTTTAAATCACGAAGGTCATTTCTTTAGTCTGCTCTGTTAACTGTTTTATGATAATGAATAAAATGTACCAAGTAGTTTATAATGGTGGTTTGTACGCATGTCAAACAATTATTTGATATCAGATAAATGGGTTTGCTGATTACTTTAGAAATTCTTAATGGAATAGAATTGTAGTATGAGGAAAGTCTCGGTGTTTTAGTATATGTATAACATAGTATTTGTGCTTTTGACTGCATTTAAACTGGCATTTATTTTTTTATACACCCAATTTGTGTTCGAACATGTAGTTTAAAATACTTTTGTAATGGTTCATTTTGAGACATTTGTATTTCTTGTCACCCGATTGTATCTATCCTGCATTATGTTTTTGCCAATATTTTCAAATATGAAATCGCCAAAAATACAACGTTGATTGCATTAGCCTGTATTCAACTTCAATTATTCTGCATTTAATCACGAGTCTGCTATAACATTTATATTTGTGAAATTGTGATTTACATCAAGTATTATTTTATTGAGTTATAAATAGCTTGTTCGGGGAAATCCAACATGATGCTGTTCAGATGTTGAAAGAGCACTTCTATTTTATCAAACGTTTATTCTAGTATCATTGCCGAAAAAGTTATTAATATTTTAATAACCGATATATATAACGAATAGAAAAATAAATTAGAAGCCTATGTGTAAGGCCTTCTTTAAGTACAAGAGCAATAATAATGTAAAATGCATACCAACAATATTCTTTCAGTGCTTTGATTGGATATTATTTAATAGTTCGATTATTGAAAAGCTACAAACATATCAGGGACACTAATGCGATTCATGCATTTGCAAAATTAGAGTCTTTCATTAATATTCGGTCAGAAAATATTTAAATATGAGATGAGATTTGCAGGTATTTGTATTCTGCAGTTAAATTTATCAAATATGGTCTGATTGAGTGTAATGTTTTGGTTTGAGTAGATCTAATTTGTATACAAATATAGTTTACAACGTAATAAAGTTTTGATAATAGAACTTGTTCATTTCTTTTCTATGCGAAACATTCTGTTCTGCGATACTTGATGTATGTCTTCCCTGTATAACTGAGTTTGAATCTTTGAAAATATTTTATCAAATTTATCACTTCACAATTATATTGGATAGGCAACCACGGGAATTTCGTCAGTTTCACCATAATTGTTGATGTGGATAGTTCAAGATTTCTTATTTATTATCGACAAACGTAATTGATCACAGTGAGTAAAACAAACACTTGTCAATATTATGTTGACCTTTTTATTCTCAGAATGAAGGTTAGCACTGTAACGTGAATGTGTTAAGTCTGTACAGTTCCTGTAAAAATACAATTTCAAATCATGCAATATATATTATACATATGAATTTACAATAATATCTATTCCGCTGACAGAACAACATTATCCTAAAGCAAGCTATAACAAATCCTCTTGTAAACCTGCTTTAAGATTGCTTATGGAAA
>LQRL01130779.1:5638-16632 GCA_001703475.1 Hydroides elegans | reverse complement strand
GCACATCTACGGACCAAGACCTTTCATTTAAGCCTATAACCAAGTCTCTATGACCTTCCGTTCAAAAGTTCTAGCCCGTACAAGCTCAAGTCTTGAAAAAGCGCAATTAGGGGCTATTTTGACCAATTTGACCACTTCTGGTGGGGTGTTTTTGACCGAAATGGTCAAAAGGCACATCTACGGACCAAGACCTTTCATTTGAGCCTATAACCAAGTCTCTATGACCTTCCGTTCAAAAGTTCTAGCCCGTACAAGAAAGCGATGACAGACGGACGGACGGACAGACGGACGGACAGACGGACGGACACCCCAACTCTATAGGCCCCCAACTTTGGGGTTGGGGCCTAAAAAGACTCACTGAGGGTGGTTGCTGACTCATTGTGCATCACAGACTTCAGGTAATCTGCAAATAATATAACCAATTGAATATAACGATCATACCATATTAGCTTAAACTTTACTTGAGAGTTACATGGCTCGAAACTCGTTTTTTATTCTCGGGGGCCCTAGGGGCCCCCGCCCTTAAAAACCTAGGGGCCCAACCAAAATCAGTTGGCCCGAACATGTATATTAATATGTAAGAGGTTCGAAAAGTTTGAGGGCCCTTCGCGCCCCGACCTCGAAAATCGGGGGGCTTATTGGAGAATCCAGGGCCAAATGCCCCCGGGCCCCAGTGAATTTCGAGCTCTGGGGTTAGTAGAACAAGCCGTCGTTAAGGGGATAGATCCTAATCGAACGCCAACCGTCAGTGTGTTTTTTATTCCTTGAGTCGGAATCAAATTCAGTTTGACCGTCGCTATCAATATTAGCCCGGTCATTAAATTGATGATTCAACTTTTTATCTAACTAGCTTTAGCTTTTTAGCATTTGAAATTATCGCCTCATTGTATTAATGATCGTAAACGTACAAATGCTGTCGGGAAATGAAACACGAGTGTGCCCATGTCAGTTTGTATATCAATATAAAGAAACCCATACAGTTGTAAAATATAGAAGTCTACTTTCATGATTCTCGAATTGAATTTTTGTTTTTAAATGTGTACTATTAATCTTTTATCTTCTCATCTCAGTAAAGAATCATTGCGAATAAAAACTTCACGTTCGTTATGAATAAAACACATAGTGTCCTCCTACCCAAACACATCGATTTTTACACTTATGCTAAAATCATTATATTTAGATGTTTAAACGGATTGATTCAAATAACAAAGTATGATTTAATATCTTACATCATCATGAGAAAATGGTCAGGAACTGACTTTCCAAACTGTTCATTATTATTATTCAGAAACAGAGCAGCCGACGCATATTACTGTTTGACACGTATGACCAGTTCCTTGAATATTGGAGGTCTTGTTTATCATGTAAATCAATAGGGCTGTTCCAGAAATAAAGGTGGAACTGTCATTTTTCTTGTGGTTGGTGTTCGTCATTGATTGTGCGCTAAAATCTCAATTCAGTAATAGTGCGTACAAAGTCCATGGGTTGGCTTAAGTGACTTCTAAGTTCCACTTGACTTGATTTTGTCATTTTTAACTACACGTAAAAAATAACACTTCGTTACACATCTATACTCCCTCTACTAATGATTTCTAGCATATGAACTTAATCTCCTCTTTGGATTCGTAGATCTAGCACGAACGTAAGTACATTGCGTGCTCTTAGTTGCTGAATATCACAATCAAAGTTTTCCGTGGCCTAATTGTTGGGCAAAAATTAAAAATGACCATTCGTTGCAAACCTACATTACCTTTCCAACAGACTACTATTAAATTAACTGAATTCTTTTTTTTTTTGTTTCAGAGATACAGCATGAACAAATTCATACATATGAACTTAAGTAAGACAATTTTACAAGATTTTAGTATTTTGAAATTTCAGTCGAAAATCGAAACCTTGATGTAAAATTTCGATGCAAAATTTCAACAGACAGACAAACACACGGACATATGCAAATCCTATAGATCCCACCCGAGTTACCTCGATCTGGGTCACATAAATAAACAATATAACATGACAGGTTGAAACGGTTTATTACTAGGCGAAGCACGTTGCTGATATTTGATATGAATACCATCTGTCAACCACATGTGTACAAATAATAAGCTCGACTGTCCACTGCAAATAGACTCTGAATATTAGATTTAGGCATAGTATATACAGAACAACATCTTGGGCTAAAGAAATTAATTAATATTAGGGACGATTCAGCATAATTTTAAAACTATTGTCACGATCGGATACAGGTCCTCAAGTATAAAGCGGACAACATCTATCATATTGTTTTGTCTTAACTGTTGTAGCACATTTATTTTTTTCCAAACGAACTGAGCAATGCATATTTTTTGGGAGTGGTATATTGAATAAAAAATATTGTAATGTTCATGTAATTAAATCAATCCCATCCTAAGGGGACGGCCAATAATTATGATGTGACGTAGACTGGTCTGGAAGATTAACCTATTTCTGAAATACTTACACGCTCACAAAAGCTAGACAAACATTAGCATTGTCCAGTTAAGTACTCATACACACTCAGGGTATATTTGTGTGGGCATTATCCAGATACAGATACAAGTATGCGCGGACGTCAGATAAAAATTATCTGCCTTGCCAAACAAATGGATTATCTGATTTTCGATAATAACAATGGCGCTTCCGGTTTTCCTTTGAGCATTATTTTACTTATAAATCAATTTGTGACGTTAATATCATATTAACACTATCCAAATAGTCAATAATAATCCAATCTTGGTTAAATTAACGACGAAAATCGATCCAATAGTGATATGTCGCGGGCAATTCAATGGGTGATAATGTGTTAAATACGTAAAACTATATCCAATATGGCGGAATAAATCACATGCATGCATTTGATCCGATGACACCATTTGTTGTTATGATTTTATACATAGTGTCACGTGACAAATTGGGGTTCTCGAAAGGGAAAGTCAGATACAGATTTTTGTATCTAGATACAGATACACATTCCAAACAAATGGTTATCTGAAATCCGAGACAGTCTCGAGAACGTATCCAAACCCACACAAATACACCCTCAAATAGAACTAGAAAACACTTCCTGGATCGCCGGTGTGAACGACGTTTTACCCCTATTTAAGACTGTTTGATATTGAAACAATTAAGAAATGGTGCAGAATAAATTAATATATAAAAAAGTATGGCTATATCACAATAAGATTATTACATACGTACACAGTAACTATTTTTTCCTAAGTTTTACAAAACAGGAAGTAAATTTTACGCCATTAATTTTAGCGCGTTTTCAAGTTTTCAGTGTATTTAACATTCAAACATTCACGAAAACCATCGAAATATTACCATCGCTGCTTCATGATTATAATTTTCAGTTCTTATTATTTCATAAAAAATGTCGAATTATTATAATAAATAGAACGTAACAGTACGCATATTAAACATACATTTTTGAATATGCGGACAACATAGGAACAATTGCATAATGATATCAACAAATTAATTGAATGGTCCAATAAATGACTATTTTTTTTTTCATTTAGACAAATGTAAAGCAATGAGGATATGTATGCAAGAGACCCAGAACCATTACCACATGAATGATAGAACATAAACAAACCTATCTCGTGCACAAACAAGGAAAATATATCGGGGTCATAATCGAAAATCAGCTTGAATTTGAAAACCATATACAGGAGAAAAAAATAAGGCTTCACAGATGCTCGCAATAATCAAGCATTTGGATGTAGCTACATTCAAATCGACAGCTGCGGAAAGTGTGCAAAAATGCAGTATGTCTCAATATTCACCAAACAAAGATGGGATGCGAACCAAGGGCAAACCTGTTGCAACGCGCAGAGATTCTCTCTGGTAAGACGGATGAGATTCACAGCCTTTGATGCATCGAATGTACATTTCTGGTTAATCCCTTTGTTGATTTCAATCAAGCATACTTACTTTGAACTGCTTGTCACTCTACCAATTTGGTGTGATGTACTCAAATTTTGTTAATGATATTTTGAATTGCTATTGTTTCGAAAGAAATAATATTACATTCCCTTTTTCAATTTACACATTTTTATCGAATGACGATATAAGCTATATCGCAATGACTTTTATATAAGATTGATGTATTGAATAAAAATAAATATTAATATAAAAGGTTATAAATTTTGAATTACAATTATTAAATTAATATATACTTTTTTATTTATTATTACAAACCTTATTTCGTTGGCTTTTTGTAAATTGGTGATAGCTTACATGTAACACGTTTGTTTTCATTATTATGCATACCTTAAACAAAGAAAATAGCCTTTATCCCTGCGAAATATTACTAATTTCATGTGTTTTCATAGTTACATATTTCATAAACTAAAAAGGATACCAGTATCACACTTTCGTAGAAATCTAAATCAATATATGAGGAATCATCAAAACAAATTTAAAGATACTGTATCGCGGGCAACATTGTTTGAAATGTGTTTTAATAAAACGCCTTTTACATTGTCTCTTATGCCGAATTGAGTAACCTGTTGTCTTCATCACTAAACATGAACACTTATTGGGAACTAAGTGAAACAATTTCAGTAGAAATTAACTGCTGCGAATGGCATCGCAAGGAGCTTGGATGAAGTGGGAGAGCGCAGTATCCAGGAAGACAACCTGGAAAACGTTGTGGAAAATGGAGCCCATACGAATCCAGTTCACCATCCACTCGACGCATGACTTGTTTCCGACATCGACAAATCTCATGCGATGGGGAAAGATTGATGACGCTAAATGCGGATTCTGTAGTGACCCCGGTCATTTGGAGCACATTCTATCCTCATGTAAAACAGTGCTTACTCAACGACGTTTCACGTGGCGGCATGATATGGTCCTACGAAAGCTAGCACACCATTTCGAGCTCAAAAGGGTAAATGCAAATAAAAGCGACGACAAAATAGAGAAAAAAAGAGGGAATGGGGTTCGTAAAAGCTAGACAAACATCCCGCAAAGGAAATGACACAAACCTTAGAGAACAAAGCGTTGGTTTATTAAACAGAGTAAAAGATTGGGAATTACAAGTAGACCTCGATAAGCGACTCGTCTTCCCCTGTGAGATTGAAACCCGATTAGCAGAGCAGATATGCTAATGTTATCTACCGCAAAGAAGCTACTGATCATGATAGAATTAACAGTTCCATGGGGATCAAGGATTGATGAGGCATATGAAAGAAATAAACTGAAATATAGTGACCTGTGTGACAACTGTAGGAAGAAAGGATCCTCTGTTTGGTGCTACCCAGTCAAAGTAGGGTGTCGTGGGTTCGTAGGAACATCAACGATCCGAACCCTAAGACAAATTGGGTTAACCGGGAAAGAAATAACGAAAGCGGTGATAGAAATAAGCGAGGTGGCGGAAAAGTCTTCTAGTTGGGTGTGGCTAAGAGGATCAGATAGCCGATGGGAGCAGCCGCTTCATCACCGAGGACGAGACATGTGTAGCAGAAAAAGATACTCTGTACAAGTAAAACAAATCTCTACAATATCTACAAAGACCGCACCTTGAGTATGCAAATTCTGTCCGGTGTCCTTATAAGAGATATCACATAGACATGATTGAGAGAGTACAAATACATGCAAAAAAAACAACTGCCAGGAATGAGAGAACTACCTTATGAACAAAGTCTACGTAGACGCTACTTAATCTACCGACACAGCTGTATAGAAGACTTAGAGACGATTTAATAGAACTGTATGAATCACTAACAATATATACGACTGCAAATTAACATTTTATTAACAATTTATGAAATTACAAGCTGATGCAGAACAAGCGTACAGGCTGAGAGGACACAATAAAACCATCCAGCATCAAGCAAGCAGGATTGACCTAAAGAGACAAAGTTTCGCGCTGTGAAATATTGGAATGTGGAATAACCTGCCAGCAAATGTTGTTAATGCTCCGAACATAAACGGCTTCAAAAATAGACTAGATGCGAAAATGAAAAATTGTAAACTTATATACAACTATATAACGAACAATTATAACCAGCCCGCAACGAAAATTGACCACAGAGGCTACGGCCTAAAGTAAAAATTTGCTATACTACTACTACTACTACTTCTAATAACATAGCAAAGTTGATAAAAATGTAATATAATATGGTGTTTAATACACAACATGGGCACAAATATAGTGTTAATTAGTCATTCAAATATACAAAATTGCCCTATTACTTATTTACAAAAGCAACTGACAATATTTACACATCAGTGCAACTAGCATGAGAAACAGAGAATGACAAATGGTATTATACTATCAATACACCTGACTCAATCCTTAAGAACATCTTTTATTAGAAGAGCGTTCTATAAAAACGCTTATAATTCGAAGATATGCTAAGAACAAATCACATTAGTACAAATAAACTTTTAAAAATGTTATTGATTACTAATATTATAATTCGAAGAGATGCTAAGAACAAATCACATTAGTACAAATAAATTTTTAAAAATGTTATTGATTACTAATATTATGAAATGATTGGACGAATATTGCAGTTTACCTTCACGCAAACTCGAAAATTTTCAGTTATAAAAATATAGATAGTCGATCAGATATAAATCACTATTTATTAAGTAATTATGCATGATTAAAACATGGATTTATCAAACAACAATTAACAACAATGTAACAGGGGCATCCAACGATATGTTATATCACATTCCGTATTGTGACGTATTGTCGAGACCGTATAACACGCCTACGTTTTTTAAATCTACGTTTTTAAATATTTTAAACATATTCAAGCACTGTTTGATTATTAGAGCCATCCCATGACAATATAAAATGAAATACTTACATCATAGTTACAATGTTCAAATGATATTTTTTTCTGCTTAAGCACTGAAGAATCGTGGCCAGGTTCTTAATCATCGTATTCTTCCACAAGTTGCATGGCCTCTTAGTGAACTATTTTACATTTTAATGCACCAAAAGTTGAGTGGGCGTTTATGATAGATCAATGCTGTTTTTTGTAAAAGGATGTGCGACTATTAGAGAGTGTGGGATTATAAGAGACAATAAAATATCTAACCTGCTCACTCTCACAGCACATCACACCAGTAAAATGAACAATCTTTTGAACACATCTGGAATTTTTACAACTTTATCTTAATACAATTTCAAAGTTTGGTGATGTTTTAAACAAATATTCGTGCTACATAAATATAGGCGCTTATCTAAAGCAATACCGTATATTATTTTGTAAACTTTTTTTTTCATATTATTTTTACTCTATGCATGAACTTACCAAAATAGCTATTTGATAAATTTGACATGGCCTGTTTGCTTGCAAAAACAAAACAGCTATTCATTTGTTATTATGTAACAACATTTTGTTTAAAATGTATACATGTTTAAGCACATTTCTCAGCAATTTTAAACACAATTATTTGTTCGGTGGGTGACAATAAGCCCACTACCATTAACCATTTTCGCTAGGAGAATGGGTTGCGTAGAGAACATTTAAAGTGCTTATCCGAAATAACACTAAGGCCGATTCACAAATCCTAGCAGCTAGACTTGGTAATGCGCCATTGAAATCGTTTTATGAAGAGCAACTGTTCCTGATGAAAGCTGTTCCCAGGAAAATCTTATTTGGCTTGGACATATTGAGAAAATATTGAAAAAGTATTTAAACTTGAGGAACATCCTTTGGTAATTTCTTTATTTATTTTCCTTTCAACTAATGATATATCTTTAAAACTTGATTATCATTGCATCCAATGGTTATCCAACTGGTATCTGTCATATATGAAACTGTCAGCAACTTTAAATGTTACATATTATTTGCTAGTAGTACTCGTCAATACACATGTATTATTTTAAGTTGTGTTTTAAATAATCAGAAGGAAGAATATGTGTTCATTCCGCTTCAGACGTGTAATTTAACCTTCATTACAGAGCTGATATATGTACAATAAATGTATATATGCACCAAAAGTTATCAGGATATGTTTCGACTTGAAAGTAATTAATCAATGGTATACTAAATAGTGCATTTTTTATTGAATGCTATTTGAATCATGCATAAGTTTAATAGCATATATAAACACGAACTCACAACTCAATGCCATATGTCAATCTATACAGCATCTCTAGATAATATACATATTTGCATTTTAAACTATCGTTTAATTGACACTGAATGGTGCTACTGCTGTAATTAGATTACTAATTGTCTGATATGATATAACTTTCTAACTGCTTTGAAAAACATATTTCAGGGCATATAAATTCATTAAGAGCATGTTAAAATTGTTCAAATAATTTATTGCTTAATAGACTGCAACACAGGAATGTTATTAATACATTTTGTGACTATTTGATTAACAGTTGTGGAATTTAGTTAGGTCTTGAGTAAAACATAAAATAAGTCATGAATCGTTGTGACATTGATGTAAGCTTTAAAAGTATATGTAGTTGAAAAATATAGGTTGAACCGTATAAGTTTATTTGCTCCAGCTGCATGGCTAAAACGGATGCCAAAATAAAATTGAAATCCTTTTGTCATATCATCAAATGTGTAAGCTTATACTGATTGTCTTGGGAACTTCATATAGGGCATCAACTAATATATAGGCGGATAAATCTATCTATATTTTATTGCTAATCCCTAAAGCAAGCTATGGAAATAGTGCTGTTTCCGTTTCAGAACATTTCATTTGCATTTATAAGTATCAGAAACAGGCTTCTACACTCTTGACTAAAATACACAATCTTGAATATGAAATACACACAGGTAATCAAAAGAATGCATTGAACACATCCATTTATGTCTTTATGCATTATTTCTAATTTCAAATAGTCATTAAATCCGGTATATGGATCGATTCAACAATTCAAAGTGCGTTCCAAGCCACACACATGACCCGGCAGGCCATCGACATTGTAACTCCCAAGGAAACGAAATGCATCAGAGCTCGGGATGGCTGTGGTACAGCAAACTGTAACATAGATGAACATCACACATATTAATTAAAGGCTTAATATTTCCTACTTAATGAGGCACGTTAATCTCAGCCATAACTTCAAACACATACACTTTTTGGTAGTCAACTGATCTGCTTGCATTTAAGGTAGACTTGAATGAGTTATATGATTTGTTAAGTTAAAATTATTTTGAATTCTGCCTTGATTATATGGTCTAACCGTGGGATAAATATTGAGCTAACCTGATACACGAAGGTATGTGCAATCCTGGCCATAGTAAACGCTCTGAAGTGCCACATTGCTGTTGTTGGGTCCGGTTTAGTGAGAACATATAGTCCTCCGACCAAGACGTAAGGAAGAATATTCTCAACGTCATTTAGATGATTTCTTTATTTAAAAAATGAAAAACTATTAAAAATGCATATTTTCTATGAAAATCAAATGTCTAAAAATTTGATTCTCAGAACATGAGCGTCCATTCGTTTAAAGTGGCTGTAATTAACTTATGCAACAGCACTTTCGATATATATTTTTATATTTTCGTACGTTTTAAAAGCCAAAAATGTAAAGTAAATAAATACTAGGTGATTTAGCAAGTCACTTAATTTGTTATGAATATGGACAGAGGTCATTATACAGAGGAATACAGTTGCAGTAAAATTAACTTAAAAATAACAAGTGTTATTAATTCAAATATAAAATACTTGTGATAAATATACCAATTATTCCGTTCGCATAATATCAGTGTTAACACATTAGATAAGATATTGCTTTTTGGGAAAGTTCGCTATGACATATTAAATTTCTAATGCATTAGAAAAGAATTCTATAAACTGTAATAAATCAAACTCTTGTTATCCAATGATATTAAAGCTCTATTTCAAATTCTCAGATAACCGATTAGATAACTATTATATCAAAACCAAGTTCATTTATAACTACAGCAATGATCAGAAATATATAGCATGATTGCTCCTATAAAGCTATACCCTTGGAAGAGTTAGTCCATCTAGCTTTGAGCGACATCTAACCTTTTTCGATAAAAAGAATATATTTTGGAAAGACATTGATTAGATCTCATCATACTTCAACCTGTTTCATTCATTGATATACACTTTTAGCTACTTATAATTACCTTCTAACTCGTTCCACATCAGCATCATCGGTTATTGTTTTCTCCCCGCCCAATGACAAATCCTCTTCATTGGCATACACCTTCGAATAATATCGAAATGACGGTATGCGGTTAGCGATCAAAGTTTGTATAACATATTTTATGAGAATTAAGAGTTCAATAATCACGTTTTATAGTTGCATTCAACTAATCATATCGAACTGATTTCAAAGGTGTTTTTTAAATTATATTCTAATTATATTTCTTAGATCTTAAATTCAGTTGAATATGTGCTCAAATTTAAAAGTATTATTTTTCTGGATCATTGAAACATTTAACTTAATTAAAGATCAATTTACATTTTTCGAAACGCGGTAATATGACGTCAGTAAACTGAGGCCCGCCATTTTGACGACAACGATTGTGCCATGGAGAGCGAATCGCGTGAAAACCGGATTGTTGAATGAAATAAGATCGGACATCGTGATCCTGAAATAAACACAAGATTATACAGACAAAAAATTATATATAAAACATATCAAGAATTATATATAACACATACAAATTACGCATTTATAAATGCATAAATTGTACAATTTGTACGGTTTAAATGATGTCAGAATATCTGATACTTATACATACATACTTTATGTATGCAAATAAATGGGAAAACTTACTTGTTTCTATCACTAAAGACTATCCACAAATATGATAAAGTGCGTTTTGCAGTTCTTTAGATAACTGAAGCACTATCAGAACAATCCAAATTAAGTGCTATTGCATATATAGAGAAATACACAGATATATTAATGCTTCCTGTAGAAAATAGGTTAGACTATAAAAGCTCAAGGCTAAAAATACACAAGACGCGACCTGTCTAAATTTCATAAATCAACGAAG
>LQRL01130776.1:1044-11575 GCA_001703475.1 Hydroides elegans | reverse complement strand
CCAACCGCGCGCCCATGATGGTGGCCCAGCTGCACATTCATGCGGGCGTGGGCGGGGCTTCGTCTTCTGTATAAACTCATATCATACGACATGTTCATTTAATTCCCTCTTTCTCTCTCCCTCTAGATGCGCCGATAACCTAAGTGCCACCACCAACCGCGCGCCCATGATGGTGGCCCAGCTGCACATCCTTGCGGGAGTGGGCGGGGCCTCGTCTTCGGGCGCAGACGACTCGACGAGTGAGCGCATGCTGGTGACCACGGCGCGCAACCTGGTGGACGCGTTTGGAACTATGCTCGTGGCGGCAGAGGCTTGCTCCGTCAAGGTATTTGCTTTGTGTGTGTTTTGAATACATTTATAGTGAAGGGGTTAGAGCACCTGACAAGCTCTCTCAATGCATTTTATTTACACTTTAAACAAGTTTAGTGGTTTTTCAATCAGTGAGTTCGACTTTTTAGATGGTTAGTTTCTTAGCGAATTTTTCATCGCAATGTTTTGGTTGTCGGTAACTCAAACGTGTTTTTCTCAATTAAGTATTCATATCACAATTTTCTAATATTATCTGGCTGACTGTCGGTACTCTTAACAACCTCTTTCCAGTGTATACATATGGAGAAATTATTTAAAGTAAAGCGGTATTCATTACAAATCTCCATTTTACTTTCTATTTGTTTTTCCAGGGCTTGCGTAAACCGGCATCAGATGCGCCAGATGAAACCGAGGCTGTTGTCCTGGCAACGCAGTGGAAACTGAAACTAGGTCAACATCGGACCAATGAAAATGCAGCGGCGCCGAAAGACGAATTGGGCCTGCGCAGAGTGACAGCGAAAACACCTGGACTCAATCATCTCATTCAAACCTAAAACGCAATTGTATTTGGTCTCTCAATGATTTTAAGAAATGCGTAGGACTTTCTATATGAAATAATGATAGGACCTTATCTCAAACATATTATCTCAAACTTTAAACTTGATTTAGAACTGCTTTGGTTTCTTGTATGACTTAGCAAATACAAGAGAGTTTATGTAAAGAAGTTATACTTTGTGAAGTTGCAACGGTAATATACTTTAAGCATAGCCTTATATATTTTAGTTCACGTACACATATCGCAAAGAGAATTTATATTTTGCGTTCCATATTGAAGCATATGACTTTAAGAAAAATAAATTGCTAGAAATCTATGTACAGACCCATCGCATGTACATTGTATTTCAAGGCTGTTTGTATGGTAAACAAGTGGCAAAATTGCTTATTGGAAGTGTGTCGGAAAATAAATTATTGTTTATTTTTTGTACATTTATGGCAATTTCGTTGTGGTAGACACTTTATATGATTTTGAAATCATTAGATATATTTTATGTTAATAATTGTACTTCTTAATCTCTAAATGAATCTCTTAATGTAAATTCATTGTGATATTTACACCTTTATAATGTCAGTCTGTGTTGGTGTTTTTAGACATGATGTCACATATCATCTAGAAACATTGTAATGCCGCCATTTAAAAAGAGTTAGTTCATGAATGTCTTCCAATGTTTTTGTATCTCGTAGATAGTGCCATATCAAGAAAACTTGTCGAAGTGTATGGATAGATGATAGATTTGTTTAACTTTCTAAGATTGCTAACAAAACCTAGAGTGTGATTGTTAGGATTTTCTTGGTGTGATATGGTTATGAGATGAAATATAGTTACTGTGATTCAGTCTTCTTAAAACATGATGAAGCTGATTATCGATTTGTGATCATTGATGTTTCTTAGATTATAGTCGTGATATGATTTTAGTTATAGAAGTCAGTTGTAATTCATTTATACATTAAGAGGGAGCAACTTTATAAGGTTAATTGCTACGCAAACTGATTTTACGCAATAACACTGGGATATCCTTTATCAAGAGTTATCGTATTTACACCATGATAATTTAGATTAGATGTTAAGAAATAACTTTAAGATACATGTTTATTCAATACATATTATTGATGGAGATTTTTATTTGTTTACATTTTACTCGGTGTATAAAATAAACTATATTCTCGTATACTTGCATTTTTCTGCAGTGACTCGTTCTTTTCGTTTGGTAATTTGGAAGATTTCATTCAAAGCACAATTCAAATGCGACCATCAAAAGACAGTAGATCAACTGGCAACGAAATGCTTTGTGATCAACATGTTAAAAAATCACAAATTCTAGTATGTACAGATGTCTATTTCCGGTATAAAGCATGACCTGTATGACAAAGCCATCCGCAGGGTTTCACAATATAACAGCTTTAAATCCAGATAATCGATCAAGTTAGTTAAACAATCGTTAATCATAAACATCATGGGTTAGGGTGCGTTTAAACTGATCAAACCAACCTTCAAACCTAGCTTCAAACCACTTAAGGTCGTCGCCTCGCCCTTACCAAAATTAAGGTGGGTTTGAAGGCACTTCAAACTTAGCTTCAAACCACCTTCAATCCTACCTTCAAACCACCCTTCAAACCAAATGCGCGTATATAAAATTCTATTGACGCTTCTTGACATTTGGTTTGAAGCAAGTTTGAAGTAGGTTTGAAGATGATATAAAATGGAATAAAATTGTTTATTGTCGCCATGGCCTTAGGTGGTTTGAACCTTGGTTTGAAGGTTGGTTTGATCAGTTTAAACGCACCCTTAATACGCCAATTTTGAAGAAAAAAAAATACATCATAAAAAACACACAACACATCTGTATGGCAACCCCTGTCCTAAATAATGCTCATAACTTCCAAGTTAAATTGGTTTTTAAAATATCTTTGAATATAAAAAAACAATCCAACCAGGCATTTTATCAAAAGAGATTAATCATGTTTTTATGCCTTAGAACCCTAGGCCAAAAATAAATTGTCTGGTATTCCACGCAGCACCCTAAATCACAGTTTGAAAAGTATATGTCAAGTATACTATACTTCAAGTAAAGTTTTTTTACATGGTGTTTTATATAGTAATTTTACACACCATAATATCATTTTTCAAGAATCTATAAGTCAAAATATCCTAGTATGGGTTTTAGGGTGGGGGTTGGCGGGAGGATCATTCTAAATGATTTTTTAGTTAAGATTCTTTAATAACATTCCTTAATGAAAGATATTTAGTGAATTAGTGCCTAACCCTAACAGAAAAAGATGGATATTTTATATTATATTTTCGATGTATACCTCCAGTACACTCTTCAAACTGTGATTTAGGGTGCTGCGGTATTCCACAGTCATGCGCTAAAGTCTAATCAAACGTAACCGGGTCAAATTTAGAATTTCGCAAAGTGGTTATTTCGACTGGTGTTTTGTTTCTTCGTTACCATCAATCGTTACCATCATTCTAAATGATTTTTTAGTTAAGATTCTTTAATAACATTCCTTAATGAAAGATATTTAGTGAATTAGTGCCTAACCCTAACATAAAAAGATGGATATTTTATATTATATTTTCGATGTATACCTCCAGTACACTCTTCAAACTGTGATTTAGGGTGCTGCGGTATTCCACAGTCATGCGCAAAAGTCTAATCAAACGTAACCGGGTCAAATTTAGAATTTCGCAAAGTGGTTATTTCGACTGGTGTTTTGTTTCTTCGTTACCATCAATTAAATCGTTAAAAAGTTTGCCGAAGACTTCAAAATAACTTTGCAGAAAGTTTTAATTACCTGACTAGTGATAACATATCTTTCTGTTTGACCCTAGCTGGATCCGACCCCTTATTGGACACATTAAGTACGTGTTTTGGTGTCAAAAAATAATCATTTTGAAAAAACTTTAGAAAGATACCAAAACCTCATTATAACGGGATAAGATAGCAATAAGTTAACAGCCAAGATAGCACTTTGCGAAATTTGACCCGGTTACGTTTAGTGATACTTTGTGCACGATTGAGTAAAACTGAAAACTGTTAATCTCATTTTGATCACAAATTGATGAACACTTGTTTGGTATAATCGTTTAAAAATTAAAGAACTGTGGGGGCGGCGGATGTGCAGTGATTCGATAACATACCAAAATATTTGTTTTCAAAGTAAAATCCCCTTTCATTCTGGTGAAAATGTGCCACGTTCGCAATTAAAATACGATAAACTTTTCCAGTTCAACATAAAAAAAAAAAATACTTAATTTTGCTAACTAATATAAGTTGCAGTTCAAAACATGTCATGCAGAATCTGAAAACCGATATGAAAGCAGCACGGCAAATCAGAACGAACATTTTGAATACTGCTCGGATGAAACCTATAAAATACGTTTGTAAAAGATGAAACGTACCAATAAGTTAAGTTATAAATGCAAAACGTGCAAATCATATAAAAACGCAAGTTGATTTTGCTTCATATCTTTATTTCTTAACAGAAATAAATTCATTAGTTTGTGAAAACAAACAATATCACAATGCACTTAAATAACAATATGTAACACAATGTGGACGGAATCATACAATTAGGACGGTATGTGACTTAAATGTATTACAATAAATAAAGGACTAACACTGCTACTTAATGGTTCATAATCTAAATCGAAAAATATTGAGATCCAAATATCCAAATATGTATTTCAAATTCACCCTTAAAAGTTGATTTTTTCTCTGATGTCTAAACAAATAAAAGTTTTGACGAGATTCACAAAATCATATTTGGCCGAATCAAACTTTTAGCTCCAAGTATATGAACTGCAATTTTAGTGTATTATAGCCTATCTATTTAAATTGATATTTTTATCTGAACACTGCTTTATAACCATAGATAGTCAAAAGCTCATGCTTGACTAAAGCTTTGTTGGTGCTATGGCATCAAATATTGAGTCCAATCTTTCCTATGCCAATCTGTTGCTGAGGGTCCCTTTAACCCTCCATCCCCCCTCCCTTATGTCCCCTTCCTTATATGATATCTTCATCTTCTTGTGCCGCCCTAGCCACACTGCGATTCGATTCGTGCTTTTCCTTCAATTTGGCCTGCAACAGGATGTGGTTCACGACGCCAATGCGAATGTCCATCTGACTGATCTCAGCGCGCAGTTTTTGAAGGGCCTGCTTGATCTTCACCAAGGGAGCTGGAAAATAGGAATGAAACACATATTATTTTTCGACTCGTGCTCATTCAATTTGGCCTGCAACAGGATGTGGTTCACGACGCCAATGCGAATGTCCATCTGACTGATCTCAGCGCGCAGTTTTTGAAGGGCCTGCTTGATCTTCACCAAGGGAGCTGCAAAAACGGAAATTGAAAATAATAATGAACGTTATCTCTGTTTAAAACATTTGGAAATAGTCAAATAATTTCATTCGTTGATTTTTTATATGGATGCGAGAAGGCCTTTTTTACAGTTAGAAATGTATCATATGTATGGATATTTAACATCGCATTCACCAAGGTCAGCATTAGAACACATGGAACTGGCGAATTAATGTAACAACATGGTTAAGTCGTTGGAAAACAATAGGCTTCTTGTCGCTATTCAAGTATATTTTTGCATCAGATATGCTAGCTACTGAGAATGTGAACATTTATTGTTATGTACTATACCTTTTTTTTGATTGCACATACCACAAACAAAAAGATTTTATTTCAATTTCCATGTGTTTTTAAAATGTAAGTTAAGAACTCCTAACTGTATTCAAACAATGCTTACCGCCGTCAGTCATGCTGCTGCCTCGCTCGTCCATTTCCTGTTTGATCTTCTCAAGCTCTTCGGTCACCTTTAAAGAAATTATTATAAACTTTATACCAGTGAATAGTGCAAAACTGTAATGGATAGTACAAAACTGTAATATCGCAAAACGATATGGCCGAAAATCTAGCCCCGATCCATCCCTATTTATAGCCACATCGCTTCACTGATCTTTTCCTAATTTCGAAATATTGTAATAAAGCGATTCGATTTGCTTTATCCTTACTTATTTCCAAACCAATAGCAAGCGTCAATTCTTCCATGTCATAGTTCAAATCCTGAACTTTCTTTCAGTGACTGATGGTTGTTTTTGTTTATAGTAGGCCTATTCACTTTTCTTGTTTGTTCAAATCGTCCAAAGTTCCATTGGCACCCTATCGTAATTAAATTCCCCACTCCAACTTACATCAGCTAGATTTCGCGTTCGGTCGGTGACGCCTCCACTCGCCTCGCGATACCGCTCTTTGGTCTCGGCCAACTGGTCACGCATCGCTCGGAATTCCTGTTAGAAAAAAAGTATCATATTTCATAGATATATTGAAGGGTGAAGGGCTTCAATGAATGAAATGATTGAAGAAATGTGGCTTAAATAAAGTAAATTTAGAGCTGTGTCCGTACACGATCCTTGCTCACCATTTCCCACTTTTTTCCTTATTGGTTATCCCAAAAGTTTATGATTCTGGGCTAACGACCCCTTGGATAAAACACAATAATCTTTGTTTTAATAATGTATGGAATACCTAGAAGATAGTGAACATCATAAGAAACACGTACGAAAACTCCGAGTGTTGTGTACAGATTGATGGTGAAAAAACGGAATGGTTCGAAATAACAGCCGGTGTAAGACAAGGATGCATATGGTCACCACTCTTGTTCCTCATATTGATAGATTATGTCCTCAAACATAGCTTAGACGACAATAAACTCGGTATGGTTCTAAAGAAAAGAAGGCAATTGACGAAGTCGCAGCAAGAGGTGCAAAGGCTGGGCTCCTCATCAATGTGAAAAAGACTTAAGTAATGCATGTGAAGAACAAACTCGAAGACATAAATGTGAAAATACTGGGCAGCGAACCGCTAGAAAATGTAACAGACTTCACATACCTTGGAAGCACGCTCTCGAACAATGGAAGCCTTAGGACCGAACTAGACTCCCGTATAGGCAGTGTTGAACAACAAGAAAATCTCGACCAATACACGCCTTAGAATATTTCAAGCAGTAGTGGTTTCCACCTTGTTATACAGCAGTGAAACGTGGAACCTCACTATTAGAGAAGAAAATAGACTTGCTGCCTTCTACAACCGGTGCCTAAAACGAATCCTATGTATAACATGGGAAGAAAAAGTGAGCACAGAAGAATTGCTAAAGCGAGCATGTTCACCAAATCTCAAGACGTTGCTGAGGCGAAAAAGGCTTTCCTGGTCCGGACATGTTGTCCGCATGGCGCCAGAAAGGGTGCCAAGAAGAACATACTTCTGGCAACCAAGGGGCAAAAAAAGCAAGGGACGTCAAAGGCAGAGATGGAACGACACCTTGCTGAGATACCTAAAACCTAGAACCGCAAGACATGGAGGATTTTTGTGACGGCGCTATGTGGACGACCCACGACAGCACGACAGTAAGCAATCTTTGTTAGTTATCCTTAAGTCTTTTAAAGAAAATTCTCTACTTTAGATATCTTTGTATTTAAAAAATTATTTACCTGCAGATGATGCTCAAGCTGATTATTGACGTATTTTTCGCGACTGCCGATCTTTTCCAGCGTACGTGTGATGTCGTCGTATAACTTATCGAGCTGACCTTTGGTGTCTTTCAGTTGTGTGTTGATGTTGTCGTTATGATTGTGCATTTGTTCGACGTGTACTCTCCAGTCCTGTACAAAGCATGAAAATTGATATTTTTATATACACGATTTTCTGGTATTTAACCTGAAGCTTTCATTGCTGAAGCTTTTCATTTCGAAAATCTGCTTAAACAAGACCATACCAAATACATAACGGGGTGTATTTGAATGTTTATCTACAAGAAACCAAAAGTGAATTTCAATGTCTTTATAAAAAAATATGCTTCGACAGTCGTCATAAATCTCACTTACATAGCCTATAATATGACTATTATTTACAAACCACGTTGCCCCCTCTCACCTTATTATCTGTCCTTATGGTGACCTTGAGTTGAGGGAGAACCCGCTCGACTTCCAGTCGCCATTCCGAGGCATCCGTCGAGCTCTCCATGATGTGCTCGGGCTTAGAGTGATCGGCGTCCTGGAGCAAGGCAATACACACAGTTTTAAAATATATCGAACTTGCCTATATAGTTGAGGTATCCTTACATCTTGCAGTTATGTACGCGACTAGAATTTACTTGGGCAAATTTTGCATTTTTTTACGTTTCTTAGGTTTTAAGGTGCTTTATTTCTTGAAAATAATTTGAAAGTCCCATAATGCTGATACACACTAAAACGTTGACATAAGTTTTCTATAAAGTCAAGTTTAACTAAAGACCATTATTACTAACCCAATCTAGTAGAGTCTAGATAATTCGAGATTGTACACGTAGCCTGTATTAAATACACCTCAACCTCCTCTCCACAATTAAGATATATAAATGCACATACCTGGCCCTGGAGACCGAGTTTTTTGAGATCTTCCAACCCGAGAATATTCTCCTCCTCTTCGAATTCTTCTTCAATTTCCTCGTTGATCATTTCCTTTTCCACTTGGTTCAATGTCAGTTCAGCGTCGTCTTCAATGATATTTTCTTCCTCTGCTTCTTCTTCGGGATATTTCGGTCTATAGAAAAAGAAAAACTCTGGGTTTAATTTGTTGATTTTTTTATTTTATATTTACATTTAGTACGTGTTGTCTTTTCAACTTGGTTCAACGTCAGTTCAGCGCCGTCTTCAATTATGTTTTCTTCTTCTGCTTCTTCTTCAGGATATTTCGGTCTATAAAAAAGGAAATTCGGGTTTAGTTTATCATATTTATTTGATAATTTACATACATTGACATATCATTGTTTTTCTTTTTCCTCTGGGTTTATTGTCAGTTCGAGCATTTCGTTTAGTTGTTATTACCGATAAGAAATATCTTTATATTTCAGACGTTTTTTTTATTATTTGTATCAATGTGTGTGTATTGTGTGTATGTATGTTTCGTGCGGAATCAACGACGTTACGTTTGAATAAAATTGTTTCTTCGTAATCACATTACCGAGTCTCGCGCAAGAATATATGAATTTAATTTGGTCAAAACCCACTGCCTATCGAACATGTGTACAGAACACGTTGTGTGTTTTTGCAAAAAAAAAACAAAAGCAAAGCATATCATGCTACATTTCTCAACTTACTGGTCCCATCTGAAGGACTTTGTTTTCAGTGCTGTGTCGGACAGACGGTCTACCACCCAGATGCAGTGCTCGCCACAACCTTGCTTCAGCTTAGAAGGTGGAAAATCTGGCTGCTGGCCCTATGCGTGCAGTAAAGTTGAGTGGGTAAAATCATGTGTTATCAGACATGGTTTGTAAGAGTCATTGTATTTTCAAATCTTTACTCGTATTAAATTTATCCCGAAATAGCTGCATCCAAAGTGGTATGGCAGACTCCAAATCAATTTAAACGATGGCTATGAATGCCGAAACAAGAAGAACATGTGATGGTATCCTTGATATTATGCATGGACCATTTGAGATACCAGAAACTCTTTAAATGGAACCTCCAAACCCATAAGTGTTTGTGCTCTACTTGGTTCTTTACAAAATAATTAACACATAAACCAATATTTTAGGAGACATATACTATGCATTACAGTTTGTGCATTAAATTACTTTCATTATTTGCAATCAGTATTGAGCAATCTAAGTCACAGGTACTTGTGTGACAAAACTGTAGTTTGTGAATTTTATAACTTAATATTCTTGCTTAGATCCAATTATCGGTATTTTTTCGTTGCCATAATCGCCTTTATTATTCTAAATATATATATAAATATAATAAAGTTAACGGAGTTATGAATGATCAAATCTTTCTTAATTAGTTTTCAAATCATAACAACCGAGCAACCAACACGACCGACGTGATCCTAGGTGTGATGACGCCAATCCAAGAGAGAGTACAAGTACTAAAAGTTTAAATAAGAAGCATTATCCTTACTAATTGTCGCAGTTCATCCAGTATACCCGAGATCGTTGCATTTGGATCATCATACTGTAAACATAAATCATACATGTAGATATATTATGTTGGCAAAATTGAGACGAAACCTCCATTGAAACGTCCATTAGATTCGATATTATACACATGTATGATAATCATCAATTGACCTTACACCTTTAAACTGATTGTTTGTGGCAGTGTTGAGTTGATACTTTTTAAAGAAGATATTTAGTCATTTATATGAACTGTAAATATAATATTTCGTTAAGATGATATATACTGACCTCTTGTGGTTGCTCAAAGTGCCTCCCACACATCTGTAGTAGCCACGCACAGATGGATGTGAAGTAGTAGAATTGCTCACCAGGGTTGGTGGCCAGAGCAAAATAGTGTCTTTGGAGAAACAAAAATTATCTTATATATAATATCGGTAAATGAATATCGAAAACAAATCCACATCAACTGTTAACCAAACAAAACATCTACCAAATAAGTCCATCAATGATATCTAAAATCATCCATTCAAAGCGTTAATCATCAAATCAAATATCAGTAAATTACTCTGTCAAATGAATAATTGATATGTGAATCTGCTATACAACTCTATAAAATGGTAAATCAAGCATGAAAAATATGATGTCATACATATATTAACTCGTCTAAATGTAATACAAATACTTGGAGTTCGCGATCGAAACTAAATTAAGAAT
>LQRL01130775.1:1989-12394 GCA_001703475.1 Hydroides elegans | reverse complement strand
AATTAACACAACACAAAAAAAAAAACGCAACACAAAATAATAAACCCAACACAAAAAAAAAGAAACCCAACGCTAAATAATTAACGCGACACAAAATAATAAACGCAACACAAAATAATAAACCCCACACAAAAAAAAAGAAACACAACGCAAAAAAATAAACCCAACGCAAAATAGTTAACGCAACACAAAATAATAAACCCCACACAAAAAAAAGAAACACAGCGCAAAAAAATAAACCCAAAGCAAAATAACTAACGCAACACAAAAAATAAACCCAACGCAAAACAAGAAACCAAACCCAAAAAAATAACACAACACAAAAAAATAACCGCAACACAAAATAATAAACATAACACAAAAAAAAATAAACCAAACGCAAAACATCTAACGCAACACATAAAAAGAAACACAACGCAAAATAATTAATACGACACAAAAAAAAAACGCAACACAAAATAATAAACCCAACGTAAAATAATAAACACGGCACAAAAAATAATAAACACAACACAAAATAATAAACCCAACACAAAAAAGTAACACAACACAAAAAAATTAACCCGACGCAAAAACATTAACACAACACAAAAAAATAAACGCAAAACAAATTAATAAACCCAACACAAAAAAGAAGCCCAACGCATAATAATTAACGCGACACAATTAAATAAACCCAACGCAAAATAATAAACCCAACACCAAAAAAAAAAAAAGAAACACAACAAAAAAAAATAAACCCAACGCAAAATAATTAACGCAACACCAAAAAATTAAGGCAACGCAAAATAATAAACCCAGCACCAAAAAAAAAAGAAACACAACACAAAAAGGTGTTGTGCTAATTATGTTGCGCTTGGTTTATTTTTTTTTTGTGCTGTGTTTCTTTTTTTGTGTGTGGGGTTTATTATTTTGTGTTGCATTTTTTTTTGTGTTGCGTTAATTATTTTGCGTTTGGTTTAGTTTTTGTGTTGTATTTATTTTGTGTTTGGTTCGGTTTATTTTCTTGTGTTGCGTCAATTATTTTGCGTTGGGTTTATTTTTTGGTGTTGTGTTTCTTTTTTGTGATGGGTTTATTATTTTATGTTGTGTCTCTGTTTTTGCGTTGGGTTTATTATTGTGGGTTGTGTTTATTATTTCTTATTCCGTTTCTGTTTTGCGTTGTGTTTATTTTCTTGTGTTGCGTTAATTATTTTGCGTTGGATGTATTTGTTGGTTGTGTTTCATTTTTTGTGTTGGGTTTATTATTTTGCGTTGTGTTTATTTTCTTGTGTTGCGTCAATTATTTTGCGTTGGGTTTGTTTTTTTGAGTGGGGTTTATTATTTTGTGTTGCGTTTATTTTTTTGTGTCGTGTTAATTATTTTGCGTTGGGTTTATTTCATTGTGTTGCGTTTGTCACGTTTCGGCCATCGTAAATAGGAGACGGATTATTGGAATGCGTTGCCGTTACGAAATATGACGTCGCAACAACGCTTGTTTTAATGTGATGATTAAATTCAAGCATGGAGTTATTATGATTTAATTCCATTTTTAACAAGCATGAATCAACCGTTATAGTAACAATATACAATTATTTGATTTGTGTGGAAAGTTTCTATAATTTAGCATGGAAATAAATCACGTGAAATTATGTCATGCTCGAAATTTATTTAATTTAGATTGAGCGAAAACCACTTCAAATCCTTATTTCTCTAAAAAGATGGCTCTCGACTCTCGACATTATCCATGTCGCCTTACATCATAAAATGACGTCACGTCGTTCTGATGCAAAATTTGTAATCATAAAGATTGTGATCAAAATGAGTAAATCATAAAGATGATGATGATGATCAAAATCAATATAAAGGGTATACGATCAATTGGGATCAGATTCAAATCATACAGAAAAAACGACCAATCCAGCGATACAATTCATCACCATCGAAATGAGCAACACTTTTCATAGCGTGTTATGAATACGCTCCTCATCAATTTACTCTGTGACCATTTAAAGGGGAAATTGTCACTGAAGAAAAGTCAGAACGTTACAGGTAACACATATGCTTTTCCTCCCTTAATTCGCATATTGTACACAACAGTAAAACGCTCTCAACCTTTTTTCGCAACAATCGTGATCGTTTGAAATCGATGTGGTTTTGCCCGGCGGCGACTCCTGTAATCGATTCAATGATGTATGCCGAACATATTAGCGCATGACTGTTAAAACAATAGCAATTTCATATACAGCTATGTACCATATGGAAAATGCCGTTTAATGACTTATAATCAATACTGTTGTTTCATTCGTGATGTTGACATTTTCCTGCAATTCTAGCTGTTTAAACACAGACGGTGCATGCCAATGTGAGAAAATGAATCATCAAATTGTGTTTACATATATTTATTGCGATAATTCAAGTCAATATTCTCATTTCTTACATAATGATTATATAACATGAAGGTGATTGTGTATTTCAATATTATGAAACCACAGTTAATTTAATTATTTGGGGCAAAGTTTACATTGATAACAAGAACACAGTAAACTCAAATGTTGTTGATTTGAAAAAAAAATCCATGTGCAAATGCAAATGCATTTTCCCTTCGACATGCTTATACCGCGCCATTTCCCTTAGACCTCCTCACCCCAAATTCGAACACAAACCCATCAAGTTATCCTTATAATATCCATCCACACCCCCCGTCGAAACCATTTGTAAATTTATCTCGTAAATTTATTTTGTTTGTATATATTTTTTTATTATTTGTTAATCAATCTTTTGTGAAATGTAAAGTAAAGCTTTTATAATAACCGCTAGATGATTTTAATGCACATGAATCAGCCTAACAGGGTTGATCAGTGTGATACAATGCTTGTTTGATAATAATATCTATGCAATCAACATGTTCATCTATAATATTTATAACTTATATACAATCAACCAAAGATCTACTTAAAACACCGAATTATATTGCCGACATGAATGTCTCTACTCGTTCATAGTGTCATGGATCCAGTCGAGATGTGCCGCGACGCGTTCATACAGCGAGAAACGAATGCAGTCCTTCGTCGACCCGAAACTGACCAGGCCCACCACGAACCACTGTCCGTGCTGGTCTTCACAGCTGAGTGGACCGCCGCTGTCACCCTGTGTGTATTTGAGAAAAATGGATGATTTTTATGTTGATCTGATTGATCAAATTGCTTCATCGTCCACAAATTAACAAGAAATTTTACGTATATTATAGAAACTGTATGAATTACATAGAATCAAATGGCTATTAGTTTTATGCAAGATTGATAGTTTGTCGCTTAATATAATCATGTATAAAATGGGTAGTAGTAACTTCATTCTCTCTCCAACATTGTATAGGTATCACGACTCAGTGTCAACAATGAAGCTCATAACAAATATGATCATTAGCCAATATTTGTTGCACTTTATGATAAGATCCTTATAAACTAACACAGCTATGAACAAAACCGTCTTAAACTACATTAAAATCAAACTTTTTTTTGCAGTAAGGAATATTTTATACTGGTTTATACAAAACAACCATTTGCAATTGTATCATAATTAAACGCTATTCGAAGATTTAAAATTAGGCAGTCATCAATAAATGTCTAGTTTCATTCTCCGGTTTGTCCTCCAACCTAAATCTCACCTGGCACGCGTCTGCATAGCCTTCAATCTGTCCTGCACATACGTGGGTGTCTCTGCGTACAGGCGCAGTGTATGGCACATGGAAGGGGAATTCATCCCAAAAGTCAGTAAAGAATCTCGTGCAATCCTCATAAGGGATAATGCCTTGTTTGGCCTGTCGTAAGCGGCTATCATACGGTGTTGCTAATTGCATGTAAAATGTAATTAAAGTAGAACATAGAATCGATTAAACCAAAATCTTTAAACTTGTTTATCTTGTATATATGCACAAGATGTCATGTACCAATCAAAAATACCGTTTATTACATGTTGTAAATCGAAATATAAAGAAAATAATAGAAATAGCACTGGAGGGCAATACAATGCTGTATCGGCACTCTCGCGAAATACGTAGGAATACGTTGTTAAATTGCTTTAATTAACAAGTAATAAACAAAATACAACATTCAGAAGCCGTATATATGGAGTTATTGGCACTCAGACGTGCATTTCAGATGCCCTCAGCCTCCGGCTTCGAGCATCTGAAATGCCCATCTTCGTGCCAATAACTTCCATATGTACGGCCTCTTCATAAAGTATTTTCAATATCCCAACATTATATTATTAACAATAAAAAGGCATCTATACCTGAATCAGGAAGAACATTACCCCAACCGGTCACATAGCAGCGTCTAAAGTCGGCGTCAACATGAGAAGCTAGGGGTAAACAAATAGGCATGGCATCTATGCCGTCCATTTGTATGGGTTTGTCCAATCGAAACAACGCGATATCGTTGAAAATAGCGGGTGCAATAATGGCTTTAGAACTTCGTCCGCCCATGGTGTAGTTGGGATGTACAATTATTTTCTCCACGTTGTATGATGTCCCCTTATATGCATCATCGCTTCCTATGAATACTTCATATCTATAACGATAAAAGAAAATAATAATAAATGATGTTCTTGCATTCTATATTCAAAATGGATATCTAAATGGTTTGTATGAAAATTCGTGATTTTTACTATTTTCTCGAAGACATGTTGATACACCTTTATTACATCAATTGAATGTGTGATGGTGTAATTATTTCAGCGTAACAATTTCGTCATGGTTTTTATGTTTGAAGCCTCTAAATATCAAAAAGATGTTGGCAAATATCATAAAGAATATACTTTTTCGTATCCTCGTAGCCAACACAATGTGCTGCAGTTATGATCCAGCGCGAGTTGAGAATGGAACCGCCACATCCATGACTGCCCAACTGATTATCAAAATTAGAATGTAAAAATGACCGATTAATTTGAAGACCGGGAGGTTAAGACCATTAACCAATGTTAAGGTTAAACTTGTATATAAACAATTCAAATGTATTGAATAAAACATCGTTTAAGATGGGCAAAAAACATGATAAAGAATTGATGATAGCATATTCGAAAAAAAAAATGCATGTTGTGCAAAAAAGATTATATAACTTTGTCATTCATAAACCACATTATATATGAGTATAATAAGTTGGTAGGCCCTACTCAAACAACCAATTATCTTCATTTACCATATGAATGGAGACTTGCCATGGCCAAGCTTCTCGTTCGGCCAAATGACCATTTACTACCTTGACCCCTCCTCCTCTCAAAGTTTCCTCTGGATCTATGGATGGTCTGCCACACGAGGCCGCCTCACATGTTACATGGATACCATGGAAGCAGTCGGATATTTCCCCGAAAGTAGAGTCTATATATAATGGACAAATAATACAAATAAACAGAGAATATATTTTAAGCCTTGCGTAATTCAATGATCCTCCATTTGAGCTTTAAACGCACGAGAATACGACTATCATGACTTTATTTTACTCTACCTTTCAACTTTTATCATAGGCTAATGCTCATCAAGAATGCAGTCACAAGAGAGTTCTTACTTTCAATAATGTTTGATTTTGGCAAAGTCGCCGACAGTGTCACAGAGCCGCTATACGGATTTGTGTTGATGCTGCTCATATCTTCTCGGCTATATGTCGTAGATCGGTGATAGCCAAGTTGTCTAAATTAAAATATAAACATGCTTCTAGTGTTTTTTATATAAAACCAAAAACAAACATCTCGAAATCTTAACATGCTTGACCGAGTGACATGTCTTTGATTAAAAAATCATATCAAAACAACATAATACACTTCAGGAAACATAGTCTCTTAAACAATAAAATACACCTACCTGCATGCCAAATCCGCATACATCTTTCCTTCAGCAAAAGGCATCCACTCTTCACCACATACGATACTTAAACCACCCTCATCAGTACCAACAGCTATAATTCCCATAAAATCTGGATCCGTTAACATTGCGCCTGTTTCTTGGTCTATCAAGTGGACACAGTTGGTTTCATCCGAGGCCTCTTTGCAATGTGTCACACCGTCACATCTTGATGCAAAGGGGATGCATTCATGCGTACTACATTGGTATTCATCCTCGCGACATCTACCTGTGAATATAAGAAATGAGTAGTGAGACGATAAGGTGCATCTGATTTCACATAAGATACATGGATGGGGAGTGTTTTCTTTCTATATTTTGTTGACATATTTGATTGTCACTAAGTATATATCGGTAAGCGTTAATTCATTGCCGCTCAAGAAAGGAAAAAAATTGCACATCTCACGCTTGAACCATACCTCTTAAAATATGTAGACAAAGCAAGGGGTCTCGTCGATCGGAATAACACAACCCATGCTTTGACATCAAGTGCTTCGACGCAATGTGTTTTATTGTATTCAGAATATTAATTTATTATACTGTAAAACAACTTACCACAATCATATTCATCCTGTCCTCCTTCGCAGTCCACCTCACCGTCGCACAACCAATCCAAAGGCATACAGACTTGCTCTGTCTCACATAAAAACTTGTCTTCCGGACAATCTGTTGAACACAAGGATAAGCTTAATTCGATTTCTGCTACTTAACTTCAGAAACCTGTTTTAGTATCCTTAGATTTAGCTAAAGTTAAATGTATTATCACTGATATATTAAGTTCCTGATCTTTATGACATCCCAAAAGAATGAGTACAGAATAAATACAATATATTAAAACACACCATTTATGTTTAGGCATATCAAATAAATCAAACAAAAACGCGAGCATGCGCAGAACTAGCTACCCGGACAATGCCATTCGTCGCTGTGGTCAGCACAGTCTGCGATGCCATCACACCGTCTTCTCAATGAGAAGCACTTATTTTGGTTGTCGGCACATGGAAGCTCAAGACCGATGGTGCATGCTAAAATGCATGAATATATATATATTTAAAATATGAGGAGACCACCTATGCACAGTTTTAATGTTATCCGTGACGAAGAAGATATCTCGGGTATGTTTGAAGGATGCAGGCAAATATGATTATCTTATTCATCCCCCTTCCCTCTGAGCCAGACCTCGGCCGATGTGAAAAGTAAAGGCTTTCAAGTGTGATATTTGCGTTGGGAAGTGTAGTTGCTAGTTATAAACACCTCAGTAGACATATAGTCAATTTGACTCGTGTTAACTTACGATTGTTTATTTCGACAATTCTGCATAAAACCAACTAACGCGAATCGGCAACAGCAACCAACATGACCAGATACATATTCATTCCACTTACCACATTGCATTTCGTCACTTCCATCCGTACAGTCTTTCCTGCTATCACACAGCTTATGGTGGTCGATACATTCACCATTGCTACAATGGAAGCCTTCTTTGGCATAACACCCTAAAATATAAAATATTAAGTATTAAGGAGTTAACATACATTGTATCAGATAACCTGTATCATTCTGTTGATGAATTCGTTGATGCCGCATGAGAGAGTGGAGAATGCTCCATAATTGAATCGGTTACCCGAATCACATGTGGTATTGCTCACTATATGTACATTATTACATGATGAACTGTTTTTTCGTATTAGACTATATATTGTGTTTTATATAAATTGAATCCTATGAAAACTCCAGAATATATGGAGCCATTCACTCGCATGCAGATTATTTAGAACAAAGGTATTCAATATAATATGCACTCGTGCCAAGTACCTTGCTTAGAAGGCGTCAGAGTGCCGTTCACGCCCATCTCTGTAGTCATTGGTAACACGGAATCTCCTGCAAAATAGTAATTTCCTCACTTTTTGATTTGATTACTATTGTATGGTTACTGTTCGAAATTTAACAGTAATTTAAAATGGTAAAATTGTATTAACCCACTCGGCAAGGGTCGTCCATAGTACGTCGCTTTCGGACGTGATGTTGAGAGGACGACTTACTTTGGGCCCGTATGACAGTTTTCAGGACGTCTTTTTACGTCCCGACGTCAGTTTAACGTAATTCGAACGTCCAATTCGGACGCGACGTCGATGCAACGTCTATTCTACGTTCGCGACGAATACGGACGTCCGGAAAACTTTCATACGGGCCCATAGTAGGGCGTCCTCTCAACGTCCATGGATGTCTTGCCGAGTGGGTAAGAGTTGCCACTAAAAAGGAGGTGTTGCACAAAGTTATGTTTATCAAACTAAAGGGTTAAAAGTGTAACACACAACCTTGACAAAATACAGATTAATTCTAGGATCTCAACGAACGCTGACAAATATCCATGTAAGGCTATCTAGAGTCTATTTGGTTGGAATATTACAAGTGGTTCAAAGTTATCAGATTGTTTATCAGTTAGTCTATCAGGCTGTTTAAAGGGATCCATGGATGTACCAGAAAGTACTTGTGAGTAGTTAAGTGAGAATCCAGATAATTGTAAATTGCCATCCGTCTTGAAATCAAGTCGAAGGTACTGTCCAGATGAAACCACGATAAAATCGCTATCCGTGTATGTGCCACATCCTCGCCATAGCACATCTCCTCCGTTTAATTGGCCATCAACGATCTGTTGGTTGTTAATCGTGATAATTAAGCAATGAGGTAACTTTTAATCTGGGTACTTAAACGATCTTTTTTAAGTCGTTCCAATATACGAAACACATTCTGAGCAATATTCACAATGCACATTTTAAACGGTGCATTATACAGCATCACATGTATGAATCATATTCTATATCATTTCGCACTACTAAAGCGTGTATGACTGAGCAAAACTTATCTTAGTAAATATCAAGGTATGTTTTGATTGCATGAACAGTATGTTAAAAACAGTATGTTTTCTATATCTAAATGTTAAGTCAATTAAACCATAATGCTAACTGTCTTGGGGCGGGCTCAAGCTTGACTTGGGGGTGAACATCAAGCTGAACACCAACACTTAAACGTTTACCTGAATCCAGTCACAACATTTCTGTCCACAGGATTCCAGATTGAAGAACGTGAACTCTATTTGAACCCGGTACCCGTTTTGAGCAGCAAATATAAAGATACAATTGAGATTGTTGCCATAGAGACCAGGGTGCCCTGGCGACGTTGCAATGCCAGGGGTTGTCACAAAGATAACATCCTGACAGCTTTTTCCTGATGAAAGAAACATGTCGTTTAGAACAAGAAAATATAATTTGATATCCTAATTTGAAGTTGTAAATGCTGTGTATTATTGTCATGAAATTAATATTTACATGGTATACATTATCGTTTATGCGACGTTGCGAAGTAATTATGTTTGAAGTAATATCTTTAATATACGTTTGAGTATAAATAAGGATGAGTAGCGCTCACCAAAAAGTATGTACCGATAATAAAAACGTGTTACATCTGGCAGTTTAAATTGGTAACCATCGAGATCACGAAACCTTTTACTTACCTGGTAGTGCTTCAAGTTCTGGAAAAAAAAAACATTATAAAAAAAGTGTAAAGATATATTTTATATTTTTTGGTTGGTTAAAGAAAATATAAGGTAAGGTTCTTAGCCAGATTATATTGATACGCTTCTTTTTAAAGGAATTATAGTCATAACACAATATTTCAATCTATCATTTTATCACTTTTATCGAAGATATTATTTAAAAAAACCGTCCAAACATCTTACCGTCAGTGGCAATTGCATACGTAGCATTGAAACCGGGATGGATTTCTTTGGCATCTGAAGTAAAAGTCAAGGTCATTTCGGAGCCAGGAGACACGGCAACAATAGCATCACCAGATTTCTCGCCACAACCTGACCAGACCTCATCTGCAGACTCGTCTCCATAATGGATCTAATTTTTGTAACAATTATAGGGTAACCATACATTTTGATTAAAGCGCCATATACATGTATTATTGATTATTTTTCGCTAGCTTCCTTCCAAAAGCAGGACCATTCATATCTAAAGCTTCGCCGTACACTATATTAGCGTCAGAGCAGATACAAAACTTAATCGCAAGCCATTTCAAAGGCACATATCAAGGGTTTATGGTGTCCAAAATTATACTAAACCTGTGCTTTTTCGGAATTCAGACGTAAAATATAACTCAAACGCGAACTAGTCCAAGACGAAGTACGGCAAGGAGAGGAAGAGGCCCGCATGACCAACGCAGTGGCCCAAAAGAAACAAGGTAGCTGGCTCAGGTGGGAGTCGGTTCGAGCTAAAAAGATACCATGGGACAAGATCTGGAGAATGGAAACGAGAAGAATCCGTTTCGCTATAAGCTCTGTGTACGACATACTGCCCACTCCAATCAATCTGTGTACATGGAAAATGAGTGATGACCCGTTGTGCAAACTATGTGGCAAAAGAGCAACGTTGGAGCATATCCTATCATCCTGCTCGAGAGCCCTAGCCGATGGAAGATACACATAGAGGCATAACCAAGTGCTAGAAGTGCTATCAATAGGCA
>LQRL01130773.1:7961-20058 GCA_001703475.1 Hydroides elegans | reverse complement strand
GATCCGCTGGGTAGATCAGGTGACTGTTCAGTTTCAGATTCCTCTACGGATGGGACAGGTGGTGGAGGAGGTACTGACGTTCTCGGCGCTGGTGTTGGCAAGGATTGAGCTTCTTGTCTTCGCAATTGCATTCGAGTACGCAACAAGTCTCGTGGTGCTGGAACAGGGGATGCAGATCGTGGTGGTGGGGAAGGTGAACTGGTTGCTCGTTCATTTCTGACTGAGTGGGGTGGCGTTGCTTGTGCAGTGGTTCGTGGTTGAGGTGGTGGTCGGCGTGATATATTAAGCATTGCACCCCGCAGCGCATGTTCCAAATTTCTTCTGAAACCTGAGCTCTGTAGAACCGAAGACACCGGTCTTCTTTCAACCAAGGCATTGACTTCAACAACCACATGTTCAGGTCGATTAGCGTCTGGAGCTTCTGGCTCAGCCTCGTCAGTGTTCAGGGCTCGATGGAAAAATTGTTCGACCGCTTCTTTGTTACCTTTGCCTGTTACGGGTCGTTCCCCATGTTGAATCCGTCTCAATTCAAACATAAGCTCACTGAAATAAATAAAATTTATAGGTTCGTATAACATTTCATTTACATGTACCAGTGCTTAAATATCTTGTCTCGAGCTCAAATACATGCTCCAAATTTACGAACCTTTACATAATGCATGTATTTTCTTTTGCTCTGACATGTCATCACCATGTGACGATATGACTATATCGCTACGAGTACCATTCCCTCCTAATCACTTAAATTACAAACGCTCAAGTTCACGTGAATAATAAACATTCAGGTCAATTTTTACATTTTACATTTTACGCAGATTTCCTGAAAAAAAATCACTTACTCGTAAACATTTTTACGAACGAGTAAGTTTTAATATACAATTAATACGAGTTTCAATCAACTTACTTTCTCTGTTTCTCGAGAAGTTTGTCGATAGCATTTTCAAATCCAGATGCTCCTTCTGAAGCTTCCATCTGTTTTGGGCTAGAATTTTCGTTTGTTTCTTTTTGCTGTGAAGCAGCCATTTCGTTGCTCGGAGAAGGTTCACTTGCCATATCGACACTTGGATCAGATTCACTCTCTAACTCTGTGTTATCCGATAGATATACTCGTTCTGCCATGATATCAATCTTTCTTATATAGCTTTCGATCACCAAGGGGGTATCGAACTATAACTTACGATGACAAATGTTTCTAAATTTAGAAATGATCGATGAATGAGTCACAAGTTGGCAGTTTCACAAGTCAAATACAAATTTCAGTCATTTTTCATTTGCCACGAGATATGATAATTTATAAAAGTATCAGAAATCAACATTTAATGCAAACTATATGCTTTCATCGAATTGACACCGTATGTTTTGCACGTATAAAGCGTTTTAATCTTTAATTTATTTGGGGTTGAGAGCTGTCAAATCTTTCTATTTATGTAAATAATTAGGAAATTCCAAAGAATATCCCGAAATTATATTGTTATTGCAAAAATTGATGGAATTCAAGTTCAATTAAGTAGAATATCCCAACCTGATGTTCCTCATTGGAAGCCCTGCAGATGTCAACTACCTTTCCAAATAACCATTTAGTATATGATGAATTAATAGAATTATACAGTGGGTAATATATTCCGGATATTCAGTTTTCATCAAAGATACAAGGTATTTGTACGCTTCAAATTAACTCGATGAGCATATTAAGCCCATATATCGACAAAAGAGGAAACAAATTTTGAATTAATTTATGGAGAGTACCTCACAAGCTGTTCCTCATAAAAAGTGTTCTCCAGAAAATTCCCAGCTGGCTTGGAGATTTTAAGGAAATTCAATCAAGCTTGGAAAATCAAGCAGTTTGAAAAACACCTTTTTGGATAATATCTTTATTTTGTTATAATTAATGAGAATAATTAATTGCAAATTGATCGTGATTGCTTGCAATTGTCTATGTAACCAGTTATTTGTTATCAAAGCTAGATCATTAATTGAATTTCAATAGTTTAATCAGTACAAAAGGTATTCCTTATATGCTCCAAGCTGGCTAGAAAAGGAGGAAAAAATGAACACATTTTTGCAAAATGTTAATTTTCAAAGAGGAGTATTTCGTTGTTGTTAGTCTTAATAAATTTGTTAAAAGGTGGTAAACATTTTTTTAATTGTCGTGGGGTGCCCTTCATTTATCGAATATTTCAAAGTTGTAAGCGGTTACATGATCAGATGTCAACTTTTCTAAAATGTGTTCGAGATGTTAAGTTCAACTATAACAAATGGCATATGAATTAATTTGTCATATTTCAGTAATCATAAAGCACTCTGAAATTGATGTCTTTCAAATTTTCAATTCAATTCATAATCTTTTCAAACACAAAGATTATTTATATGCATTATATCCTATTTTGACTTTATTGATACAACTTCGTAGAATTTCGGTAACTCTATAATTATTGCAACTCTGCAAATATTTGTGCTGTTGCATCGGTCCATTTAATTATTATTTTTATATAGACATACTGGCATAATTAAATCTTATTGTGTATAAGGGTAAACTGGGATTAATTAACTTATTCCATCACATTCCATAATTTTCTCTATCAAATAAATTTTGATAAACTAATAAACATGTTAACGCAGTCAAAACATGCAAATATTGCTACGGACGACCACTCGATATATATTAATCCAAAGGTCCTTGCATGATTATTTCTATTTACAAGAAAATAATTGTCAGTACATAAATAGTTTTTTTTTCTTAAGCTGAACCTTTTTTATCCTCTTTGACATTGTTGTGATTATTGTATTCGATGTGTTAGTGAATAGTTCCGACAAGTTACCAGTTTTATACTTTATGAAAAACGTAAAAATCAATTTCATAAATGGAGTTCTTGTTAGTTCTCACTTGTGAGTATCCCGTCACCATAACACATATTTATCATATTTTCATTCAATATGATACACAGAGATACGACGATGATAAGCAGACGTTCTTAGATGCAAAATTGTCTTTGATAGATCAACTACCAAAATAACTTAATACAATGTTTGAAACGTTAAAAATATGTTGTCTATATCTTCTTGTTTTACATTTGTTGAATATTTGATTATATTTTTTCAAAGGCTAATCTACTTTGCTGTTTTTTTTCTGTTATACCACTAGTGTGTTCGTAATTCAAGCATCGTTTCAATCACATATATTTTATGTCATTTGGTGTTTAATTGAACCCAGTCATGTTTTGTAAACGATTATCACAATATATTCATGTATCTTTGTGCAATAACAATAGCAACAAATATTTTTGTTATTGATGAATTAATCTACAAAATATTCCAAAAAAAAAAACAATTTTAAAATTGCAAGACAAATATATTTTTTTTAAACGGTTTGATTTGAATAATGTGTAATCCACTGACTCAATTTATTATATGTTAAATTTACGGCTCCATGGTATTATTGTGACAAGGCCAGATATGAGATGATTGATGATTGAGCTTCATAAATTACATTTTGCTGAATTTGAGAAATAATACAGAATAATTTCCGTAGTCTTAAGTTAGGAACCTAAGTATAGCTATATATAAAAAGCACATACACGCTGTATAAGTATTATCATTGATTTTGCTTAGTTTACGTTTTTTTCATGAAATGGTAATGACATTAGAAAAATAGAATTATTTATCTAATGTACTTAAAAAGCCTAATATTCTTTAGACCCTGCAATTTTGATAACTATGCATTAAATGTAATCATATACATAAAATGAGAGTAAATATAAAAGAAGTGGCTCTATCGCTCGCCACGTAGGACTCACAAGGGTCCGTTTTTGTAATGTTTTACACAATTTTAACATCTTGATAAAATAAGTTCAAATAATATCTAAATACATCCATAAAATCAGTTTATTAGAAAAAAATGATAAAGTCTTATGAATTGATGCTGATTATAAATGCTGGCATTATTAATTTAGAAGCTTTCAATTAAAAATAGTTTATCAATCATTAAGGCATATATTTATATTTAAATTAATTTGGTGAATATATATAGATTTCTTCAATTTTTAAATTTGGAGGTATATTTTACTAAGAGCGTCAACTATTTATTTTTAGAACATTCCAGGGGAGGCTTTTTCAGGGGGTGGGGGGGAACTTTTACTGTTGTCTTATCTTTCCGAATTTATTTCGGGAGATTCGCTTTGGTAGCTTCTTAAATCAAGTTCTAGTCCTGCTATGGAATATTCATCCTTAAACTTATGCTTTAAACTTTAAACATGCGCTTAGGTTTCCTGAAGAGGGAGGGAGAGATTGAGATCGAGCAAGAGAGAAAGAAAGAGTCGACTTATCATCGACTTGATATTTTAATGTTCTTAAAGAGCAGTGATAAGCCTTATTTATTTGGTGGAACAGTGCAGAGTTAAGGGATGGAGAAAACATTTCTTTATAGAAATAGTATGCCCCGAAAGTGAATTGAGGATAGATATTAAGATGCTCGGAATTGTAAGCAAACAGCAGACGCAGCATACCGAAGGATGCCGGAGACAATCAGGAAATTGTGTCTATATGGATCGAATGTCGATGGCATTAAAGTCTCAAAACAGAGTTCTCATGCAATAAAATCGGTGGGCGACAGTTTTGGGGTTATTACATCAAAACAATTCGGCACTTGATGGAGCAGGAGTCGATACCGTATGATAAAAATAGGAAATCATTGCAATTATAATGCCCCATTCGAAAATATAACTGTATATAGTGGTACATAAGACTTGCAACTGCTACCGTTCAACTTCTGAGTTTTTGAGTAAACCATTGTTCCACTGGTGGTAAATGAATGCTATATGTTTTTAATAGAATAGCGAAAGCCATCAACAAATCCAAAATGAATGCAAAGCCAAAATATTGGGAACTAGACTATGGAAAACCGACTGACTCAAAGTGATGAAACAGATAATGCGCAGTAAATTTGTATGTCTACCTAGATTTATACATGAATCAATTAAAGCCTGGCCAATGATAGTGGGTAACCAACCACACCAACGACACAGGAAGAGTTTACAAAAAAAGTACATTTAGGTATTGGCTCTGCCTAACTGATTCAAAAACAAAGAGATCACGGTGGCGGAGTCGGTATAAGCGCTTGCCAGCCAAGCAAACATGAATCTGAAAAACACGTGTTCGATTCCCTCAATGCCCCATGATTCTTGTCAAACATGCTAGCCAACAGACATTTATCGATATGTCTTTGGGATGGTTGCCCAAAGACTCCTGGTAAGTTCACCGTGTGCGTCGTCTTGGCACATTGATTACTATTTCTATTTTTATAAAATGATTTCCTCTTCGGATTCTTGCTTCCTTGATGAGCGCAATAGATCTAACTCTCAACAATAATATCAACGCCTTTCTTACTGTTTTTTATTTAACTTTTTATTGTGTTTTCAATGATTTAAGTGGTTTATGTTCAGATTAACACTATTTAAAAATCAGGTAATTGAATGTCCGTCTTTGATTGCTTACACAGATCTAAATATTTATATTTATATGTAGCAAATTGTTCTTAGTATATCAAACTTGTATTATTTCAAAAATTGAAACTGAATTCAATATATGGTTTGAAAATGAAACAAGTAAACATAGAATATGTTGCACGTTCTTTACAAGCTGTATATTTGACCACACTTTATTTCGCTCAAGTAGGCTCAGGACAAAGAAAATGTCACTGACCAAATGTGTGAAACAACTATTAGTGATATTGGATTTAATACTGACTTTTTAATTTTCCGAATGCTTTTAGAGAGCATATGCGAACGGACCGTTTTATTTCGATGTGAATGGGTGAGATATTCTGAATAAAGTTTGAGCATGCGCGGATTTACCATATAAATCATACGGCGCACGGTCCCTGTTCGCCCTTATATGTAAGACAAAAAAATAAGTTTGCGCCCCCGGTTCAGCCTGATAATTTATACAGTTGCGCCCCCAGGTTCAATATTTTCTGGATCCGCGCCAGTTAGGGTTGACCATTTTCAGTGCGGTACTTATTTGGGCAACTTCATTTTACGTGAGGCCCTTTTGCGCGCTCGTTCTTTCTTCAAACAAAAAATAGTGTGATGCATCCTTGTTTTTTTATCCATTTTTTTGGGCTGAAGATTTTGAATGGAGTATGGCATAAAGCAATTAATATCTATATGAAATCAAATCCTATTCCTGGAAAAGTAATTAAAAGCTTGTGAGTTTTGACGTCGTTATGCAAAGACCTTGATTTTTGCTAGCATGCTATTCATACAAACAACAGATCGGTTAAAATACCAATGCAATTTATTCTGATATGTATGACCCACTAGCACTCACTGAACACGCCCTGGAAATCACCAATTTACCCCCAGTGGTGAGTTAAATAACAGTGAATAGCACGGATAACACAGTTAACTTTGATAAATGATTTTCAATTGGTTCGACATTCTCAACGGGTTGAATTCTTGCCGCGATACTTTTTTACATTTATTTATTTCTCGCTTTGGCTCTATTACGCATTTGACTCAACCAAAGGAGGCATATGCATTTTACATACCAAATCCGAGGAAAGCTCCAGTATATAAGCAGAATTCGTACGGTAACCAAACGAAAACGCTGAATATGCTGCCCTTGTTGACATAGCGTCGACAAATTTCAACGTCTAATGGGCCGTCTATCGAATGACTGCTTAATATTCGGACTAAGACATTTGTCTTAGTGCAAGATATGCTACGTAAAACTGCCATACAACACAACAATACCATTTTGAAGTGGTTGAGAGATTCTGCTACATAAACTCAACAGTCCGCGTAAACTCATCTCTTGACGAGGAACCTTCTGCATTGGTTAAGCTGTCTCACCGTCGGCAGGTTTTCAAAATGTGGTTGGAACAATGTCAAATTAACCACAAACACAAAGATAGCCATATATAGAGCGTGAATACTGAGTACCCAATTATATGGTAGTGAAACATGGTCCACACCATATGTACCATTAACGGAAACTTAATAGTGTCGATATGTGGTCCCTCCGTTGCATATTGAAAATAGGATATTTAGGCAACGTCCGTATAATGGATGATGAACGCATGACCGAGTTGCCGAAATAGTCAAACACTTCTGCAAACGAGATTTGGAGTATTTCGATGTCCCTCATCGGGTTATTATGAGAAAATGGAGAGTTTTTGCTGACATAAAAATGTTTGTGCTAATAGTCTGGATTTCCCAAATATAACCAATCACATTGCTTGTTACTGGTTTGTTTACGTCAAAACTACGAATTTTTAACGAGTTACTATCTCGCACGCGCCAAGCACAGTAAACAAAAAATCTTAAGCAATCGTTTTTCATATTATATGCTTAAGTCTTTTGGTTTTATACAACATTGAATGGTTTAACATAACAATTATTGTTTTATTATTATACCGCGATACGCTCTGGAGTATTTATGAATCAAACAACTGTGATATTAGACTTTAAACTTACTTTTGCTTTGGCGCCGGACGCCATCTGAGTTGTTTACATTGACAACTTGTATGTCTTTTTAGTTTTGAAAATTGGTCTTTTTACAAGTCAAAATGAAGTTTGATTTAGTTCTTTTTTCAGCATTTTTCTTGATGGTATTCTTCAAAGTGGCTTTTACCCCATCGGATAAGGAAACCCCGATTTCTTCGTTGTTTTTAGTAGCCTTCCCGCAAAGTCTGGTCTTAGATTTAATTTCTCGTTGAACAAGAAACTTCAGTCAAATATAATGAAAAGAAACTCAATGACACACTTAGCCCTCATTCTGATTCTATCAGGCGATATAGAGTTAAACCCAGGCCATGTCGATAAATGTTCAGTTTGCAAAAAAGGCGTTTTTAAATCTCACCCAGCCATACAGTGCGACGACTGTGATCTTTGGTGCCATACCCGTTGTTCCAATATTTCAAATCAAGATTATGAACAACTCCAGGTGTCGAATGATAGTTGGTTTTGTCCAAATTGTTTTACATCTTGTGGCATATGTTCCGAAAACATATACAACTCTGACCCGGCTGTAGAATGTGATAGTTACAAGTCGTGGATCCATAATAAATGTTCTCTCATTCCACCCTCGCAATATATCTCTTTGCAGCAAAAACGATGCATTTGGATTTGTAGCAAGTGTGAAAATCAAAATCTAGTGAGTAATATACCAAACCCTGATGCAAACTTTGAACACAAAAACCCTTGGTCTCCGCTTTCACAAAATAATGTAAATGAAAAAAAGAAAACTCACAAACACAATTTTTCAATTAAATGTATCAACATAAATGGCTTACGCGGTAAAAAGCTAGAGCTTCAATCTTACTAAGAAATAAATAGTACTGATGTTGTTGCAATCCAGGAGACTAAAATAGATTCTTCTATCACGAATAGTGAACTTTTTCACGACAATCTCCAATATGACGTCTTTCGAAATGACCGCACATTGAAAGGAGGTGGTGTCATGCTTCTTATTAAAAAAATGTGGAATGCTTCTCCGGTATCATTCTCTCAATCTGCTGAAAGTGTCTGGGTTAAGGTTTTATTAGGCGGGACAGCTCACTATTTTGCTTCATGGTTTCGTCCCCCTGATAGTTCATCAGATCATATTCTTACATTAAACGACCAAATGGCCGAATTGCGCAATAACCACAAGATCAATAAAGCAATTTCCCTTCACGTTTTAGGTGATTTTAATTTAAGAATGATTGATTGGTATTCGCATTCAAATAAAGAAACAGGGAAAACTCTAGCCGATTGCGAAGGTCAACACTTAATAAATTTTTTAAACGACCAATGTGCCGAACAATTAGTGACATTCCCTACCCGAAAAGAAAATACCTTAGATTTGCTTATCACAACCGCACCCAATTAGTTCTGAAATATATGCACCCAAGATAGTATCAGTGACCATGACATCATATCTGCTGACCTTTTCTACCATAAACCACCCTCAAAACAACCCAAAAGAAAATTCTTCCAATACACTAAAGGTGACTATGACTCGATGAGACAAGATGCAAAGCGATTCTCAAATGAAAAGTACTTCAACGGTTGCCAAGGCAAACGTGATGTTAATCAAAACTGGAATATGATTAAAAATTACGTCATTTCTGCTCAAATAAGTTCATTCGTTGTAAGACCACCGCAAATAGAAAACACCTTCCATGGGTTAGTATACAAATCCGTTCTAAGATACGCAGAAAAGATAAAATTCACAAATTAGCTCAGCAAACCGGTAATCCTAAATTGTTCAATAAATGGAAATCCATAAGAGCGGAAATCAAACAGGATATTAAAACTGCACATGATGCATATGTTAATAACCTTATAGGTGATATAAGCACAGACTCAAAACCCTTCTGGAAGTATATAAATTCTCAAAAAAAAACGATCGTTAAGGTATCCCTCCCTTACACACAAACAATGGGTCAATAGCGGAAACCGATAAAGCCAAAGCAGACGCTCTCAATAGTCAATTTACAAGTGTCTTTACGAAACCGAATTCGATCAAATTCCTTATGCCAAACCCGAATATAACAAAATGGAATACATCAAAATAACTCCCTCCGGTGTTGCCAAGTTGCTTTCTTGTCTTAATCCCCCGAAGTCACAAGGTCCTGATCTCATACATCCGCGTGTTTTGAAAGAACTCGCCAACGAATTAAGCCACGTTATATGCCACCTATTTCAACAGTCCTTGACGCATGGCGTCATTCCCGACGATTGGAAAATTACCAATATTTGCCCTCTTTATAAGAAAAACGATAGGTCATCACCGTGTAATTACAGACCTGTATCTCTCACATCCATATGTTGTAAACTTCTGGAACATATAATTTGCTCTAATCTCATGAAACACCTTGATAACAATAATGTTTTAACCGACCACCAACACGCCTTTCGGAAAAATAGAAGCTGAGAAACTCAACTTATAAACGTCATAGATGATTGGTCGAAATGTCTGGAAAAGGGCTTGCAAGTAGATTCCTTTGTTTTGGATTTCGAAAAGGCGTTCGATACAGTGCCCCATGAGTTGCTAAATTAAAATTACATAGCTACGGTGTCTCCAAACAAGTTCTTAACTGGATCTCCTCATTTCTTGCTAACCGCTCTCAATCTATTGTAGTTAATGGTTCCTCTTCTGCCAAGTCCAATGTTCTCTCTGGTGTACCCCAAGGGACGGTCTTAGGTCCAATACTCTTCATCATTTTTATAAACGATATAGTAAAATGTGTGGATTCGAAAATCAGGCTGTTTGCAGATGACTGCGTCTGCTACCGAGTCATTCGTAGTGTGAAAGACTGCTTAACTCTACAAAAAGACATCGACAAGCTTGGAAAGTGGGCCCGAGATTGGGGCATGCGCTTTCAACCTTCAAAATGTAACATGATCCGCTTTTCGAAAAAAAACGACACAATATTCTTTTCCAATATTCGTTAGAAGGATCCAAACTAGTTTTTCTTGAGAAAATTAAGTACCTTGGTGTAACCATCACCAGTGATTTAAATTGGAATTCGCATATCTCTTCTATTTGTAATAAGGCTTTCAGAACACTTGGTCTTTTAAGAAGAAATCTCCGAATGTGTCGGCAAAGTGTTGAACTCCAAGCATATAAGGGTCTTATCCGTCCTGGTCTAGAATATGCCTGCACAGCTTGGGAACCTTACCAACTATATTTACAGGATAGTCTTGAACGAGTAAAAAAACAAGCAGCTAGATTCATTGCAAATAACTACTCATATGAACCGGGTTCTGTGTCCTCTATTCTCACTGATTTGAAACTTCCAAAACTCTCATTAAGAAGAAAACAAAACCGTGTTATTCTTATGTATAAGGCATTAGTTGGGAAAGCGATTATCCCGTTACAAGATTTCCACCATCCCTACAGAATCAATCGTCACAAACATCCACACACATTTCGTCAACTCCAAAACAGATCTGAAGTGTATAAAAATAGTTTTATCCCAAGCACAATAGTAGCCTGGAATGCTTTACCTACTGAAGCATTCGGGGACCAATGTATTACTTCAGAGCACGTCGAGCGTTTCACTAACTTTATTCGAAATTATAATATGTAAGTACTTGGCAATTGCGTGGTGTAATAATGTCGTAAGACGTATCACCTCAAAACATCAAGATCAAGACTATCGAGTATTTTCCTATATAATTGTGAATTGTGGACCCTGACTAGTACTTTAGAGAAGAAAATAGACGCTTTCAAAAGACAACTCCTTCGCAGAGTCCTAAACATACGTTGGGTCCCTAATAACAACTGGATAACGAACGAACAACTATATGAAAAAGCTGATCAAAAACCATGGTCAAAGACCATAGCAATTAGGCGTCTCACAGTGTTTGGTCATATATGTAGATTAGCGAATTCAGCACCAGCTACAAACACTATACGAGGGCTTAAGACCATCGAAAAAAACCTGTAGGAAGTCAACGATTTACTATCCTAATACTGATTGAAAAATAACTACCCAAGTGCATGGATATATATGGAGCAATAAAACTGGCTAAAAATAGAGACGCCTGGAGAGTGTTGGTGAATATTGTGAATAGCTAATGGATAATACAGACAATACTCATTTAGGATATATGATTTATTTTGTGCTGAGAAAAAACCTTTGGCTGGAATAATCTCATACACGACACGACGATCCAATGACTGACTTGAGACAAGCGTGGAAAAGCTAACTATGATCTGGAATTGAGCTGGAGCGAAGCCGAACAATGGGTGGATGGATGTTGATGGTGATTACATGATGCTGTAAAATAATAATAGAAATTTATTGCAACTAATACATTAAATACTATCACTATATAAAAAAGAGAAAGAAAAGATATTCTCACCAGGATATCTCACCAGGAACTGTACTGGACGCAGGTTTGGGACCTCTATGTCCAGGTCTGTATATCTTTGCCGTTACATATCATAAAATGGAAGTTGAGCCTCTGTATCAAATTTGAAACTATAGCGTGCTCGAAATTTACCGAGTCTCCCTTCAACGATCCTTGAATTGGGCGAGTCTATGACTTGTTTAGGTAGTTTGTTCCATAGGTAAACTATTCGATGCGTGAAGAAATATTTTTGTACA
>LQRL01130760.1:4740-16949 GCA_001703475.1 Hydroides elegans | reverse complement strand
CCAAACTCGAAGGGGTATGGGTTTTTGTAGATTAAAAATATATTTTCTATGAAAACCGCTATTTTTGGCCAATTTGACAACTTCCGGTCGAGTGTTTTTTAACCGAAATGGCCAAAAGGCACATCTACGGACCAAGACCTTTCATTTGAGCCTATAACCAAGTCTCTATGACCTTCCGTTCAAAAGTTCTAGCCCGTACAAGCTCAAGTCTTGAAAAACCGCTATTTTGGGCTATTTTGGCCAATTTGACCACTAACGGTGGAGTGTTTTTGACCGAAATGGTCAAAAGGCACATCTTCGGACCAAGACCTTTCATTTGAGCCTATAACCAAGTCTGTATGACCTTCCGTTCAAAAGTTCTAGCCCGTACAAGCTTAAGTCTTGAAAAACCGCTGTTTTGGGCTATTTTGGGCTATTTGACCAACTCCGGTGGGGTGTTTTTGACCGAAATGGTCAAAAGGCACATCTACGGACCAAGACCTTTCATTTAAGCATATAACCTTGCAAGTCTGTATGACCTTCCGTTCAAAAGTTCTAGCCCGTACAAGCTCAAGTCTTGAAAAACCCGCTATTTTGGGCTATTTTGGCCAATTTGACCACTTCCGGTGGGGTGTTTTTGACCGAAATGGTCAAAAGGCACATCTACGGACCAAGACCTTTCATTTGAGCCTATAACCAAGTCTCTATGACCTTCCGTTCAAAAGTTCTAGCCCGTACAAGAAAGCGATGACAGACGGACAGACACACGGACAGACAGACGGACAGACGGACGGACACCCCAACTCTATAGGCCCCCAACTTTGGGGTTGGGGCCTAAAAAGTTCTAGCCCGTACAAGAAAGCGATGACAGACAGACGGACGGACGGACACCCCAACTCTATAGGCCCCCAACTTTTGGGTTAGGGCCTAAAAATGAAGCTGTAAACACCTGACCACGTATACGGCTCGTAGGGATTACGACGCCCCGCGATTCCCTACGACTACGAGTATGATTGACCATGGGATTTGCATTTCGCCTAGCTTGCAAAATGAGGAAATTTTCATCGAGTGAGGGCTTTTAGCGGGGTGGGGGAGATTGACTTTTGCCCTGAGCCCCAGTAATTGACTTGTCACAGTCTTGTGTTTTCTGTTGTGTTTTGGGCATGGTGGTGAGCGATATTACAAGTTAATTACGCTAAATCGTGAGGGGTTGATGGATTTGGATTTATAAATCACTCACTTATATTGATTTCAATATATTATTATTTTCAGTATCAATTGTGTTTTATCACTATCACATAGTCACAAAATTAATGATAATAAAAAAATGGCTCATATGATATCCGCATAAAATAATAAAAGTAAGTTCAAGTTAAGTTCCGAATTTTCGATGCATTTTTAATTCAGACGGGATTATAAGGATGTAAAAAAGAGTTTAAAAACGTATTTCTAGTGTTTCACTGGTGTTTCAAAAAATATATACATGTGTACTTTAATGTATCTGGTAGATGTTTTAAAATGATGTCTACACACTCCAAACATAATTTAATGAATCGGCTCAAAGTGTACATCTAAATTTAATCGTTTACTCGTAAAACGTGTGGCATAACAAACCGGCTTCTGGGAGTGCTTAGGGTAGAAGGGCACCCCCAGCCTATTTTTCAAAAGTGGTTATTTGAGCATGAAACCATAAGAAACATTGTAATATACCATAAATAATCAAATTTGGAAAAACAATATTTTACAAAAAAAGTGTTCCTACTTTTGTAGATAGATGAGTTCGCAGGGCTCATCTGCGCTAGAATTACAAGAGGAACACTTTTAATGAAAAGTGAAAATAGTAATGCTGGCATATTTGACCAATTTGTAGTTGTGTTTTAGTTGATTATACATAGCTATATATCACTGAATAAGATTAACCCCAAAATTATCGAAGTAATTGATAAAAATGGACAAAAATCTTTTTTTTAAAAAGTGTTCCTTAAATTCTTGTAGCTAGAAGGTCATTTTTGAAAAGGTTGTAGCTAGATGAAATTTGTAAACGAACACCTTTTTTGAGGAACATCTCGTGGCGTGCTCTTCCGGTAATACTTCCAACCGAGTGTATTCTTCGACTGAGAAAGTTGTTGTTAGGACTTGTATCAGGGGCGCCAAGCAAACGAAATGATAGATTCATTATGTTAATCCTAAACTCTATGAAAACCCTAGAAACCTGCATATAATCTCAATATCGTTGAGTAGCCTCATTCAAGGCCCACTCATCGTTCATTTTTTAAAAGATTTTGCTTACAAAAATGCAAACATTTTACATAAATTTTAATTCTTTCACATTTCGAGCTAGGGTTATCTGATCAAAAAATATTATTTTAATGTTTAAATGCCTTTTTATGTAGTTATTTTAATATTCATACTAACATGAAGAAGTAAATTTAAGTTTAATATTCAAAACGAAGTATATCAATTGAAGCAACAACAGAAATCAACAAAAAAATATATTTCCAATTTAATCCTAAAAGAATAGCATATCTGTTCACAGGGTATACAAATTTAACTAGCAAACCGAGATAACAAAAAAAAATAGATTTTGCCGAATATAGCAAGATGCCCCCTCTATATATGAAAAGCACATCACAAAGTGTTCCTCACAAAAGCTGGGTAGAAAAGGAGGAACAGCTCAGCTGACTTGCAAATGAATAATTGTTGTTTTCTTAATTGTTCAAAAATTACTACCTTGTTCTTGCCCTAATTTGTGAACTTTTAAATGCACTTTTACAAATTTGAATAATGTGCTGTGGGATGCCTTTTATATATTCAACGAACAAAATTGATCAACAAATAAAAATTGACATTCATTCACAAAATAGTGACAGGATAACATTTTTTAAAATTGAAGGCTATCCAAGAAGTGTAGGTGTTGACACAGTCTGAATGAATGCATTACGCCAATCAAAAGATGTATATAACAGCACATCCGGCGGAAGAAAAATAATGTTCCTGCATGTAGCAGCTGAGAAAAAGCTCCGTAAGTTGGTGACGCCTGCCTATAACTTGTAGTAGAAAACATAGAAAACCAGAGTCTAAAAGACACATTTCACAATACATGACACCTAAGTGTCAGTCCCAACAAACAATCTTAATATACGTTACGGTTGGTGTAATTGTATCATAACATGACTTTTGTAAACCATCCTATTTGGTAAACCTTACATATTGAAATTGTTGCATTTGAAATCATGATGTTGTTATACGCATGAAATAGGGTACATAAAATATTGACATATTAAAGGATTGAATTCATACGGTTTGATATATAACAACTTAGATTCGAGTTTTACTCGTATATATTCTTAATACATAATTCATGTCCAAATTCAAACACATGCTTAGGTTTTCATGCACTGATATATGCAGATATAAGAAAATAACGACAATGGGTGCTAACTTTAAGTGCCAATGTCTTTTGTTACAATAATATGCTTTAAATGATTTTTAAAAACACAAATGAATTTTAAGAACACGTTATTGACATTTTTGTACCAAGATGGCGTAGATTGTTCTTGTAGATTGATTTATGAGGTTTAACCATAATAAAAATGCTTGGTGCGAAACAAATGGTAACCAATACTTATCTACGATTCCATAATCACTACGAAGGTAAAACACAGTGTGACGAGATCTATTAATACATTTGTCCTTATGCTTATTTAAAGAGAAGTCAAAGCAAAATCTACATTTGTTACCAGTTGCGTTAAGTTCACAAATTGTTGTATTTTTATTTCATGCGTCATGTGTGTATTACTTATTGCTGTCCCCCCAGCAAAGCATAATCTTCTTGAAACATATATATTGATATAGTTTATATTTAATTGAGTATAAACTAGCTTTTACAACACACCATCTGTTCCATGTTCTTATAAAATATTAAAAAAACATAATAATCAATGGTTAAAGATAACCGGCATGTTAAAAACTTATTCCCTCAGATTTGGTCATAACACTAACGATAGCAAACATCATGATCATCGATATACAGAAAGAATGTAGTGGATGGCCGTTAGATTACCGTTGATACGCTGTAGTCATGACTACAAGCCGCGTGAGGCGACACCAAAAACAATTACAGATATTAACGTAACAAGCAACAAAATGTTCGCTGAGGAGTTAGAACGCCATCTGCTGGCCATCGGCGCGGTGCAGCTGAAAAGGGACTTGATCTTAAATATAACAGGGCAAAATGTGAGAGTTCTCTGATCAGTAAGGCTACGTTTATTCGTAAAATCACATGGCCACTATCGCTTTCGTTCATTCAAACGCGCGCTGTGAGAGGGCGTTATCTATGTTAGCGCAAACGTCTAATCACCGTATCCTGACTCATCCGATTGTTCGTCAGTCCTGGCACTTCAGTCGCTTTGACCGCCGCACTGGCATACCATCTCGATCTTACCATCTTGATTCGGCGTATTTATCTTACCACACCGACTCCAAAAAAACTATCCTAATGCCCCCTTTGTTAAAATTGCGATGCTGTAAACAATAAAATCGAACTTATGACTTGTCAACATGATATTCCTCTGTTATAAAACATAAACCCGCCTCCATTATACCGTATTCTGATGACTACATATTTTGCTGGGGGCTCTTGACATGGGTATGTGCGTTTTGAAATTCATGAAGATATTTATTGATTTAAGAGTTTATTTTGGGACATAGTTATATTTCTAATAAAAGTATAAACCCAAGATAATTTAACAAAATGATCGATCAAATTTGGAATCAACGTGGCATACTTTGATGAATACAAATAACCTTAAAGATGACCGCAAAGAGCGAATGGGTGCCTCGGTGAACAATTTATCGCTTATTCTATAAACCAAAAAGAATGCTCTGAGATAGTTTCCGTAATGTTTCTTTAAAGTATCGTACAGTACGGCTTTGAGTCAAATATACAGAGTATCGACGGAACACAAATGGCAGAAAAATATAACCTCGGTATATCAAGGTCAATGATGTTTACTGCCATTAATGTCAAGTCAAAATTTGAAGGTAGTCATGTTTAAATAGCAAAAATTTTATCGTCACCTACCTACCTCACCTAGGTTGATGTTGCAAACATCGACCTGTCTGGATACGCCACTGATCCCTGATCAACATCAAGGATGCCATCTCGCGTTCTTTGAGCCCGGTGTCGTCTCGCAGCTGCTGCACAAACCTACGTGCCGGTCTTCCTCGCCCTCACTTGCCGTGATTAGGGGTCCACAACACTAGATTGGATGCAGCTTCTTCTGGGTGCCTATAGCAATGACCAGCTAGCTTGATTCTCTTTTGTTTGACTGTATATGTGGCTTTTGGTACTTAAGCATATAGTTCTTTGTTGCTCACATGGTATTTCCAAGTGAACCCTAGTGCTGATCTTAGTAGTCTGGTGAAACAACCATCGACTTTCTTTGCCAGTGTCTTTGTGAGTGTCCATGCTGCTCTTCCATATAGGAAAACTGACTCTACCGTTGAGCGAAACAGTCGCGTTTTAGTCTTTCTAGACAGTGTTGATTTCCAAATTCTGCTCATCTTGTTATGTGCTGCCCATGCTAGGCCTAATCTCTTTGCTATATCTGCTCTTGAGCTGCTTACTTGGAATCCCAAATAGGTGAAATCATCTACTTCTTCGAGTATGGAGCCGTCACTGGTTTTTATGTCTCTTTTGCTACGACAGTTGAAGGTCATTACATTAGTTTTCTTTGGGTTTGCCATCAGGCCTATTGCCGCTGCTGCAGTTTCTACTCTATCTAGCAATGTATGTGCCTGTTTGACTTGTTCACTTATCAACGCGATATCATTAGCGAAATCAAGGTCGGTTATACTAACAGGTCTTATTCTTCGGCTTTGTCGACGTTGTATCTGGAACCCTAATTTTTCTTCTCTTCCGTTTATTGCTTTTCTAAGTGCTATGATAAAGAGGTGTGGAGCGAGAGTATCATCCTGTAGTACTCGAGCGAGGATGTCGAACAACTTGGTTTCACAATCTGGAGATTTCGCTTTTGTGTCTGTGTACATAACTTCTATTTCTCTCACTATAATAACAATATTTTGTGAAAATGTCAATTAATTAGATTAAATATCAATTATAAATATATCTCATTGGAAAAAGCTTTCTTTTTCATGTTATTATATATGGCGAATCTATTGCGCCGCATCTTTTCGTAGATTTTGACACTTTCGAGAGGATAATGCATGTAAAAAGACTAAATGTGTTTCCTCATCATTAAAACAGTCCCGATATTTGATCGAGATATACTGCCTTCGATAATTACTAGATTTCTAGCATATCGTCCATTTTTTGGCGTAGTGACGAATAGGCTTTTTTCCTATTTTGAGATATTGGCAAAAGAAGATGTTATCATTTTCAATCGAAATTATCGTAAACCTTATCGTTTACATTATTATGTTACCTTAATCAATAAAAGCAAATACTTATCATATACTTTATTATGTTACCTAAATAACTACATGCATTGAAAAGTCATAAATCTAATTTTATTACTGCAATGACGTCATAAAACTTATTCGTCACTTTGCAAAAAAAAATAAAGAATGTCAAAAAATTCTCAAAAACTAAAAGTGGTAGGACATTGTAACTGTAGTATATTATAGTCTTCATAAAACAGTGCTCAAAATTGGTATTAACTCAAAATCGTTAAACTTGCCTATTCGTCACTACGCCAAAAAATGGACGATATTATATTGAGGCACATCCCAAGCATTGCATATTTCCATGGAAGCACTATGTTATTGTTTAAGTGTTCGATGCAACGGATAAGTGTAAAATTGTAAATAGTAAAAGAGTTTTAAGTCATCTTTTTCATATGAAGACATGTAAAAGACATTGCTTATATGATATGCAATTGGACATAGATATACTAAATAAACTCTTAAATGACAGTTGCGATATTGAACTAGGAATCGAATCTAACATTTCAATTATAACTCTAAAACAACATATTTCTTTATTTATTTGTTAAAACATATAACGTGAAATTCGATGTCTGCATAAATAAATGGATGTTTTTCCGACAAATTTTATTAAAAATATACTGATTATTTCAGCGTTTCTTGCAATGAAGAGCACCCCACGAGTTGTCCCCCACAAAAGGTGTTCCCACCTAAATCCAGCTGGCTTGGAAAATTTGAGATAATCCTTTCTAGCCTGGAGATTTTAGCATTTTGAGGAAACCTTTTTTGCTTATTTCATTTTTTGTAAGAAGTAGTGGGAATGATTATCTCGAAATTGGCTATACTCGCTTGCAATTATCTATTGAACTTTATTTGCCATATATAATAGTTAATTTTGAAATATCCAACATTTCAATTTTCGGAAAAGGTGTTTTTTTTTCAGTTTTAAGCTGATTAGAAAATGAGAAACAGGCAAGCTAACTAGAAAAAAAGTTAACACCTTCTTGTAAAATATCAATGTTCACAAACCATTATTTTATTTTTCGCAATTGTAATGTTGTTTTTAAATGATTTTATAGTCTTTTGAAAAATGTGTCGCGTGGTTCCCTGCTAAATATGTACATAAATTACTACTAAATTTTAAAGTACATAAATATACATAATCAAATGTTTGAGATAGAGACTCAAGGTCTAGTTGTAATCCTATGATTCGAAAAAAAAATAGGCGCAAGGTCAATATTGGAATGTTACGTTTATAACAAGGGTCGCACGTTAGCGGTCGCATAGGTCGTATATGCGACTGTCGCTTCGTCCGGGCGGGTGTCACTTGCGCTAGTGACAATGCTAATTTGGTTTGAACACAAACTGTGCAATTGTATTTGTTTAACAGACATATAAAAATGCGGATGTCATTTTGCCGGTGCGTTTTGGATGACGTTTTAGATGACTGTCGCGCAATTCGATTTCTGGATAAAGGTGCACCCCTGGTTGAAGAACAGCCCACGATGAGTTCCTCAAAAAAGTGTTCCTTTTTAAAATTGATCTAGCCACAAACTTTCGAAAAATGCGGTCAAGCTACAAGAATTTAGGGAACAGCTTTTCAATAAATGTCTATATAGCCATATAGCTAGATTTTTATAAAAATAATTGTCTATATAGCCATATATCTAGGTGTTCTAAATTGGAAATTATTGAACAATGTGTATAACATATTCGTATTTCGATTTTCACTTTTTGACAAAAGGTGTAGCTCTCTGAATTCGAGCTGCCTAGATGAGTACAATGAGGCCAGCTAGCTAAAGATATAAACATCTTGTTTTGAAAAAATGCTCTTCTAAATTGGATTGTTATTAAATTCTGTTATTGTATATATCAATATATCGCGAGATTTTATGCTCGAATTATCACTTTTAAAAAATAAGGTCGTGAGGTGCCCCACCTGGTTATACATAAACACGCAACAACATTTTTAAAAAATTAAAGGCATAGACGTCGAATAACATGAGACAATACTTAAGTTGACATGCTTATCATAAATGCACCGTTCATACTTTTCGTCAAATTTGATAGATATTTTGATAGGTCTAGACTACATGAATAACAATCATATTACAATCTTGGTGTATCACGTTTTCCACCATCCTATATTTGGGATAAGTCTTAAATTTTATATTTTTTTGCAACTCAATTCTTTGTGACCCTTGTATCGTTGTCATTTACATATGGTTATGAAAAAAATATAATTCTAGATATATTTGAAGGGCACCCCACGACCAAATTGTTAAAAAGTGTTAATTTGAGCATAAAATCACTTACCGGTAATACATTGAAATATACAATGAATAATCAAATTTTGAAAAATATTTTTTACAAAAAGGTGTTCCTATTTTTGCAGAAAGCTGGGCTCATTGCACTTATCTAGCTAGCTAGAATCCGGAGAGGAACACCTTTTATGAAACATGAAAATTGTAATTTCTATATACATTTCAAATTTGCACTTGTATTATAGTTTATCTTGCCTAGCTACATATCTCTGCAAAAAATTAAAATAAAACATATAGAAATTATTTTTAGTGAGAAATTTTAAAAGGTGTTCCTTAAATTCTTGTAGCTAGAAGACCATTTTCGATAGTTTGTAGCTAGATCGATTTTAAAAAGTCACACCTTTTTTGATGAACACCTCGTTGAGTGCTCTTCATATTTTATATATAAACTAGCATAATTATGTAGACATTTCACAAATCCGCTAGAAGCGGTATGATATATGGACTTTTTAGTATAAAAAGTTGATAAAAAGCGACGTGGTTCTTGATTGATTGTGGAGGAAGTCATTTCTTAAAAGAATTAAGAAATGATTATTTTGTTTACACAAGTTGAAACAAAAGAAAGAAAATAATTTTCCTTTTTTTCAGAAAACGGCTAATACTAATTTAGTATACAAAACTCAACAAAAATTAAATGCTTACAGGTAAAACTATCATTTAATATATTATGCTTGATTGAATTGTTTAATGAAATAAACGAATTACCATTTGAATGGCTTAGATCATAAACATGTTAGTGCGAAAAACATGTTTTTGAGTTATAACAACACAATAAATATTTTTGATATGTGAACTAACGTCTTTATGAGTATCAAGGTCATACGATGAACATTTATTGAAAAATATAACGTCTGAAAATTTTCAAAATATTGGTTTTTGACCGTGCACATGTATTTCAGGGTTTTACTTGCACAAACTAGTTTATGGCAAAAACTTGTTATTCCCAAGCAATGTGCCATACCCTTGCAAAGTTAATATGTTTGCTGCACAAATATGTCTTTTGCGATAAACATGTAAAATACCTATATTCTCTTGATAATGAAAAAGTTAACTGCAAATTTATTACAGTGCATAAACATATATTTCTCAATAAAAGTGTTGAATATTTTGTTACAAAAATCAGGAACTTTCAATGCCGTTTTTCTCAAAACTATGATTTCGCACTAAACATATTTATGCTCTAAGCTCTTCATTTGAGGTTTAGACTATGATTGAAATGTTAACATTTCGGCGAGGAAACCCGCTATATAATATATAAATATAATTCAAATAGGCTCCTAAAAATATATATCTAATATATTTCTAGAGTCATTTTTGTTTTTTAAAAAAAACACCTTTAAATTTTGAAATCTTTCTTTTAGCATGGAACCCTCAAATTATTGACACAGAATTTCGTTTTACATTTTGTTCAGGTACCAAGACAAGAAGTTTAAATGGGGTTCATGAGAAATACATTTCTTTTATTGGCCATCGGCTTGTTGGCTACAAAGGTGTACAGAAAAATGTGAGTAGACTCCATCAGAATCCGGATGCCAGGGCTAAACCTTAACCGAAATCTGATGGTCGCGCTCGGGCACTAACTCCAAAAAGTTAGTCGCCCAACCGAAAAGTTAGTCGCCCGGACTTTTTAAATGCTATAATGGACGTTAATGATACTCAGTTAGATCATAATATAACCGACTCAATACACGACCCACTGTCTAAAAGAACAGAGTTGATTGGGTTGAATTATGATTTAGATGCAAGATTTAAGAATACGAGCGCCGACGGCGCGATCGAAATGTGTCCATTGACTTTATCTCGAAATCTGTTCATAGTATGTAAAATTGATAAAGCCCTCCTTGTAGAAGCCAAAAACAAAATCAAAATAACTTAATAAGCAACAAAATGTAATAAATAACAGGACGTCATTATATTAATTGGTTTGAACATTCAAATACAACATGTGTTCATAGCAACCAAATAACTGTTGCTATGTACGTAAAAGATAGACCATTTTGGACGAAATAACGCACTTAATGCTTATAAGAGAGAATTACTGTCGATGGATGTTAATGTTCATCACGCGTATGATTTATCATTGAAGTCAACATTTAACAACATTCTAACGAGCGAAAGTTTAGTTTTTAAGAAAATTATCAAGTTTTTTTGCACAAATAATCGATTGAACCCGGAAAAATATATGATATTACCCAAAAAGTTAGTCGCGCGTCGGGCGACTAACTCTGAAAAGTTAGTCGCCCGACTCAAAAGTTAGTCGCATATGCGACCGTGCGACCGCCAAAGTAAAGCCCTGGGATGCTGTTCATAAAGCTAGTTTTTGTTTCTTCGTGATAAATAATTCTATATAATAACTCTCCTGCAAAATAAAATGAAGCCATAATAGATGCATCGATGGAGGCATATATAATAGCATGCGAAATGCAAATTGCATACACGATTTATGCTATTTATTTATATATATGTATATGTCGCAGCGAAACTTTAATTTCCAGCGAAACTTTAATTTCGCTAGCGAAAGATTAATTTTTCGGATTTTGTAAGTATTCTTTGTCGTAATTTAGTAAATTAGGCCTATTATTGTATTTTATCTTATACATATGTATAGCAATGTACTCACAACCAATCTCACCAATCAATCAACAGCTTTTTACGGAGTTCTACTCAATGATGAATTTTTCAATGATGCAATTTGAATAAGCCGATTTATCCCCAAAGATAATCCTCTTTGGGAGTGGGCTTTTCGTCACTAATACTTATAATTGAATCAAAAGATACATGAGACATAATTATTTGAGGTAAAATCATAAGTTATGGCTGTTAACGAATCTTGAATATACTCTTTTTCTAACATTATCAGAGAAATTAATCTTTCGCTAGCGAAACTATAGTTTCGCTTAAATTAAGTGTCGCTGCCACATATATACAGATTATCTATTATTTAAAATTTTTTGTACATTCCTTTATTAATTATCCCCCGTGAAAACGAGGGGATATAGGGTTGAGCTTGTCCGTCTGTCCGTCTGTCTGTCTGTCTGTCCGTCCGTCCGTCTGTCTGTCCCGCTTGATATAGGGTACTTTGTGCACGCGAGTTTGGTATGAAGGAGTTGAGCTAGAGCTTTCAAATTTGTTACACGTATAAACCAAGGTCTGAAGTCGTGCCTCGTTAAGGTTTTATTTCAAAAATTGTCAATTTTAATTTTTTTCAGGTGCCAAGCACTTTGTGCACGCAAGTTAGGTATGAAGGAGTTGAGCTAGAACTTTCAAAGTTTATACACGTATAAACCAAGGTCTGAAGTCGTGCCTCGTAAAGGTTTTATCTCGATCGGTTGAAAATTGTCGATTCTAGAGCACTTTAAAAATTGTCGATTTTAAACTTTTAGTCATATGCCAAGAACTTTGTCCACGCGAGTTTGGGATGAAGGAGTTGAGCTAGAGCTTTTAAATTTTATACACGCG
>LQRL01130756.1:0-10575 GCA_001703475.1 Hydroides elegans | reverse complement strand
ACCACGTGAGCACCGAAGCGACGAGATTTGAGAAGAGATATCACGAGACTGACGTGGCGGTAGAAGAACATGGACAAGAAATTGAGTTCTTTTTGTGGCCGTCGTTGTTGTCAAGGAAACATGGAGAAATTCTGAGTAAAGGCATTGTGCAGCTGAAATAATAAGAGTATGTGCTGTTGGTGTGTTTTGCAAATAAAATTAGATATAATTGCATTGGGATGTGTCTTACATTTAGAATATACATTTATGTATAAAACATTGAGCATACATATGTAATTCATTTGTACATCTCGAACGTGTATAATTTGTGAATAGTTTTGTACATTGATAATACAAATATGATTTTATGTTTCATGCTTAGAACTGTGATAGAAATATTGAAGAAGCAGCGATATGGGTGTATAACAAGGGATATGGGGGTGTGATAATTTTTCTCGCGTTATTATGTCTAATTTTGCCGGGAAATAAGTTGGCATTAACACATATCAAAGTAGCATACATGCATGTCGCCATGTTGATAAAGAAATTTGTAACTGGAACGTAAGACAAGAATTCTGCGATATAGCTTTAATAGGATAATGTCTTACACAACTAATGCAAATATGATGACGTAGTATTTATGAAATGTACTTTTGTAATCAACTTGTCGGATTTACAAAGATTTGGTGTGACTATGATTCAAAAAGTGTTGAACGTTCCACACAATGTAACACAAAAAATATGAAGCCATAAACGAAAAAGAAAGCTATTATAACCATTTTTATTATTGAAAATATAAGTTTTGAAAAAAAAAAATATTGAATTGATATCTGTCAAATTTACTGCTGTTATAAATGTGGTTCAATCTATTATTCAACAAGGAAGACAATTATATAAATGATGTCGAGGAAACATTTTTTATAGATTATAGTAAACGCTAAAAATGAAACGCAAGTGGTATTTGTCTTATTTCATTGGCATATTGGATTCATACACAAAGTGCATTTTATAAAAAAAACTCAATAACTCGATGGATAAAGATGACTAAACCCTGTTGTATATATTGATAAACATAAAGTAACATACTAATATATATTGATATAATATAGCATTTCACTTCTTGCCGTCCTTGCTAGATTTATTTGCTTACGTTTGTTCCTGGATTAGAAAAAGATGAAAGAAAAGTTGCAAAATTTCATTATGCATGTATGCAGAGGCGCATTATACATCGCATGAATATATTCGCGCTTCGGCCGATTCTCAAATGATTTTTTTATTATTCAACAAGATACTGCGTTTACTGGCAATAGTAAAAAAAGACTATTCTTTTAATTCAATGTCTCCATATATTTTGGCAAACTACTATTATTATTTATTATTATGTTATTATTTATATTTTGTGATGATTTGATTTTACCAAGGAATTTAAGAAACAAAGAAAATTTTAATTTGTCATAAAATCATTTAATACCAAACAGCGCAACTCGGCTAAGAAATTAATCTGGAACAATACAATGACATGTGAATATCAGTACAACTAAAGCTATAATTCTTGACATCATATAAATACAAGTAAAAAGTTTATACTGAAACGGCACAATGTTAGCAATACAAATAAAGAAGTTTATATATTATTTCTTGGCAAGTATAGAGTGTTGTTTTTCAAAATATCATATCATGACGAATATATACAAATACAGTATATTCTAATCTCAGATTGGTTAAATATATTATGGTTTATAACTGCGGCAACTATAAATTTATTTGAAATATGTGCTATACTTTTTTTATTTATTGAATACCTTATTCTTAATAAGACCAACTCTAAAGATTACTAGTTTTGGTATGATATTATAAGAAATATAGATTTCTATAATACATTCAAATATATATAATACAAGAAAGTTTACATAATGACATCGTATATTTTCCCTGTTTATTTTAAATCAACATTCACGAAAACCCGATTTTATTAAAATAAAAAACATGATTTAAAATTTGCTTTTCAAAAAAAGGTGTAGGAGTTGGCTTTCTTTAATGTAATGCTCAAACAAATTACCAACTTAGCATATTAATAAAAAAAAATCTACTAACTGTACAAAAAGGTAAGAAATATCACATTGCTTGACACGAATATAGCGGTTCATTGATTTGACTTGGCAAAAATAAATTGACTATTTTATTACATCTAAAGCTCAATAATCTCTCACCGTTACCTAGCTATTAACATTTGAAAACCAGGTATTACAAAACCATAAATAAAACACATCACGATCAAAAAGTGTGTATGACTAAGGTACTGATGTACTGAAGCACCACTCGTGGGAGAATACTGATGTGACGTATGAGTATCGTCACCTGCAGAGTCTATGACGTCATTATTATGTGACGTCTCTTGAGTACGTCCACGTGATGTCGTTGGCACGTGGTACGTCACATGATTGACGTGTGGCGTAGATGACGTTGGCACGTGGTTTTCTTTGTTATTGTTGTTGTTGCTGATTATATCACGTGGTGTTGTTGTTGTGGGCGGGGGTGGAGGGACGGTGACGGAACGTGTGGGGATTCTGGTACCACATGAACCTGAAATAAATAAAGGAAATGAATTGGTACTATACATGTATGTATGGCGTGCTTGTTATTGGTATATTAGATTTTAGTGCATTTTTATTAAAAGCCAGTAAAGCAGTATATAAGATAATATAATTATGCTAGAATCTTAACATCAAAATTCATTAAAAAAACAGTATATAAGAGAATATAATTATGCTAGAATCTTAACATCAGAATTCATTAAAAAACGACATCTTGATGTATCTGATCTTGACATGTCAATACTTGGTTAGAGGGTCTATTTTATTATACTAAATAAGAATTATCATTGGTTTATCACTACATACCATGTTTAGTGAGTAAAACATTGCTTAAGTAAGACGGAGTCGTTGATTCACTGCAGACCTGCATCTCATATACATTTCGTGATGATTCAGAAATACCCTGCAATAACAATAACATAAGAAAATACAATTATATTAAAGCAACCTGCCGTAACGGTCGTACAATCAAGATTAAGAGAGAAGTTTAAAAATATAGTGTAAATACGAACATTTAGAAAAAAGGCGATTCTTTGAATAAAAACGAAAATTGTTGTTGAGGCACATATTGGTCATAAATGTAGGCCTACACTATACAATTGTAGTGAAAAACGACGCATCTCAACATATGGAATGTCAATAGCAATAAAGTTAATTCTTACCACACAATGAAGTCTCGAATCACGGGTGCTCTGTACGACCCAGAATGTCATATTTTCCTCTGACCAGTAGGTAATACACGACAACTCTATATCTAGATTAAAAAATGTAAAACAAAAAATCTATCGAAGTTACTGTACTATTTTCTTAAGCCGATGTCATGCATAAGATTTTTCATCGCTGAGTCTCTGCATCTCGATCAACACACAGTTGCATTTACAATGAAGTTGAAGACAGTCGTATAAAAAGCTTACAATAGGTCGACGACCACTGTCGGCGATCGCATCCCGAGGTATACTAGACTGCTGCAACTTTCCAGTTACCTCTGGTCGCCGACAGTCGGCGACGTCAAAATCGCATGTGTGACATAACCTCTAAACAAAAGTCTAATTTATCTTTTCATCACAATTGTAATAGAGTCTATAGCTTTTTATTATCACACCAATAACCAAAATAAGAAGGAATAATTGTTTTGTAATCAGTGTAACTCCAATATAGCGGCTGCTTATTTTGCATATAGTACCACAACATTCACTAACCATTGAATGCTTGGCACTGGGGTCTGACTAGGACAGTGGTGGTACTGGCACAGCCCACATGGACGTGCATATCACAGCGCGTACTTGGTTGACGGAAACTGAAGGCGCCGCTCAGAGGGCAGTGAAGCGGAGACGCCAAGGACCGAGTGGCTATAAACAAAACAAAAACTTAAATGAAATGATTATATTTTATATTCTATCTGATTATTTTTCAGTAACTATTGCAAAATTCTAATACAATAGTTTAACAAACTTAAAAACTAACTTTTATACTTCAAAAAAGTGGTTATCAGTGGATATACCAGCGTTGCTGTTATAAAAAGAGATGTCCCAAGAAATGTTACATACTAACCATCATTATGTCATTCTAACATTACATTGATATGGAAAACCTCCTATGTCACATTTGGCACCACAACTTTTCTTCGGGTCAGAATGCACTTAGGAGGTTTTACCTTGCCCTGTTTATGCTATGTGTGCGCAAGTTAAGACCCTAAAACACGACTTTCCCCTACGAAAAAAACCTTCTATAGCACACAATATTTTTCAAATGCAAGTTTTCGACACATTTTTCGTCGTTTTTCAAATGTGACATAGGAGGTTTTTTTCTAGATCACTGTAGATTCGCATAATTGTATGTGTAATCGCGATCCTTCAATCTGTTTACGCAGTAATGATTCAGTAATGACCACTTCTCTAACGAAATTAAGGAGTAAAATATATATATATATATAAACCCGTCAAAAAAAGAAACTTATATTTTTTTCAAAATATTTTTTTTTCAGTTTCTCAGTTCGTAAAGCAATGAAATTTTGCATAGGTTTAGTTCAACCATTTGGTTACATGAATGTGAAGTTTGAGTATTATTGTCGCTTTTAAAATGCCCACAATGTGTCAAAGTATGGACCGGGGGTATGCCAAATTCTGTGCAGAATCAATGGACATTCCCGTTTTGTGTCTTAGATCCATCAAACTAAATTTTCATCTTCGATCTTTTGATGAAAAGGTAATTTTAACTGCTATTCATTATAAAAATTAACAATTATTGGACATGGTCCACCAAATATTCGCTAATGTTAAATGCGCATTCCACCTGGTTTTCGAGTTAATCGTTCTGACGATTTCTTGTAAAACTCCTTATTTCTCTGCAATATGATTATATTTTTATTCGTTTCGGATCAAAAAGTAATGAATTGTCATAAATTAATACTTGACCATCCGCCTTACATGAAATTTTGATACACACAGTTGTAAATAAGAAATAAGAGAGTTATGCCTATCACTTCAAGCACACAATGCATGACTGGACATCGATTTTGCGTGGAATTTTGCATACCCCCACTCACTTCTTTCACACATTGTAGGAAAATGGTAAACAATAGCAAAAATCGAAATCAATATTTGGGTTAACTAATGGTTAAACTATATTTATGCAAAATTTTATTTTAGCAAAGTTGTTATAAGTTGATTAAAAATCGGTCTGGAAAAAATATAGGTTACTTTTTTTGACGGGTATATTTTTTTCAAATATACTAATCGATTTAGTTCATATCCAATTTTATCTTAATAACTTCCCCCGTAAAATAATAAAACAACCCAAAACTCACACAGAAACACCTGCGGCGTGGCATGTCTCCTTTGATGCACAGCGTTACAGTGATAGCCATCCATCGCTGCATCGCTGACGCGTAATCGCTGAAGCGTGAAGACGCGATCGTTGAGACGCTTGAAGCGGAGGCACTCGTATGTGGCACCGCTGAAGTGAAGAGGTGGGGATATGTGAACTAAATGTGTGCATCGTGAAGATGTGGGTATTTAAGTGCTTAGTGTTTATAAATTCTTTTGGAATGACATTTAATGTTGCATTTTCAAGATGTTTATTTTTATATTAGACTCTAGTAGACTAAATTATAAGGTAATATGATTGCTTGATTTTGCAAGACATATCTCCAGTTGAATAATTCAGTTTATTTCATGATTCTTTAGAAATTTCAATGCCAATATATGATCATACAGAGGCGTCTAGACGCTCAATTTATATATTTTGAACTAGTGGCCAATATATAAGGCAGCTTAAAATACAGTTTTATAAAAATATAAAACGAACAAAGTGTCATATATTATCAATAGAAAATGAGTTGACATTCAACGACAAACTGTCAACTTAATTAACTTGTGACCAGTGAAACAATGGAGTGAATGGTCGAGGTTGCATTTTATTCCAATCCAGGTAGAAGGATTAATGGGGAAAACATTTCAATTTCTAATGAACAATGAAATAAGCCGGTTATCGAATAGGCCTTCGTGCGGTCTGGAAATACAAGAACGTCTCGACTACGTCTCGACGCCCTTGTATTTCCCAGACCGCACTCTTGCCCATTCGATAACCTATACATAAAACTTAGCATTTAATAGAAAAACTTGGAATATATGCTTATATGAAAACATGCAGGCCTTCGAAAATTAAAAGCGAGTCTATTAAGGTGATGGAATTAAAAAAAAATAATCGTTCGTCGTGTGTGGCTGTGTTCTAGTAATCATATACATTTGTAAAATAACGCAAATGGGCGTATCCCAGGCACAATTATTCAAGAGTTATGTACTACAAATAACTTTATCTCCATGGTTTGCATTAATCTCCCGATTTCCCAAAATGTGCCACGCCCCTTTCCCAGCTGGCCCGGCTCAAACCATTTGTATCCTTCATTGCTCTAGGGTCGTTTTATGCCGTTTAGCTATTGAATCGCAATTGGTGGTCCGATCATGTATACAATTCCCTGAGTAGCTCTGAACTCATAACCTTTTGCATCACAGTGTAACATACAAATAATGATTCATGAAAAAATATCAGCCTACTAATGGCACTGTATTTGTTTGTGTTTTATATAACACATTTCTTTTATTGTTGTTGTTCTTACCAGTTTTTGGCTGCATACGCCGATATAACGTACTCATCCACGTCGAGTTGTATCATATTCTGGCACATGAGTCGCTCATGTAGACTTCCGTTGCGAATCGACATTTTGTGATGATGGTCGTGGTAAGCGAGTGTGACGTCACCGCTATAATCTCGCCAGCCCGAACGAAGCCATTGTGGGTAGGTGCAACCGGGTGTTGGTTCATCGGAAAGATCTGAGATGATGAAAATATTTTGATAAAGGCTAATCTGGGTTTGATCATTTCTCATCAAAGAGGTTTAAACTTATGTATTTTATCATCAATGAAATCGAGATATACAAGTATAGAATATAACTTTTGAAAATATATACATAACTATCCAACGTGCTTTCCATTTTGCAAGACGTCGAGCAATGTCGAGGTTTTCGCCAAATATGAACAACTTCGCTTTCACGTCGCGACAACGATGAACGTAAGAATCGAAGTCATCCGACGTCGCGATGCAAAAGGTAACCAGATACACATTCGCGTTTCGACGTCATGTCCGAAAGCGATATTGTATGGACGGCTTACCCTTTTCCAGACGCATAACGACGGGTCCCGTGTCCACTCCGTCCAGTCCAAGACATGTGGCGTCTGCAGACATGACGATCTGGATCACAACGCCACGGGCGTCGTATTTCTAGAACAGACAAAACCATCCATTATACACTTTTTATAAACCATTTTAAAGTTCTAATAAACTTATTTTTCTTCAATTAAGTGAATACAGTGTAGTGCTGTCCACTGACCAGTATCACTGAGTCATGGGCGTCATATTTCTGTCAAAAGGTAAGTAAGAACAGTTTGTAAACGAAGTAACCGGCATAATTAGCATGTTGATAACAATGTACCGTAAGTTAAAATTTAGAAGGATATCAGAAACAATTATCAAAGTTTCCTGTTCCCTTTGTGTTGTTAAAGATACTTATGTAAAAACATTAAGATTTTATAGGAATATTTAGTCATTAACGCTGCTGGTAAAAATAGTATTTATACAGGAAAATCGGATTCGATAGAATGAACTTTAAGATAAAATATAATTCGAAATGTTCTGTTAGGATAATTCTATCTACGACACATGGTTTCAAATAGTGTCTTTATTTTGATATCGATGCAATAACGATTTTATGACTATTGCCTTTTGAAAATAGTTTCATGTTTCGCACATAATATCAAAATTGAATTCATATTTATAAACATGTTGAATATGTGTAACAAAAATAGTTGCCTCTAAAAGGCAATAAACGAAACAGTTAGTTAACTAACTGTACAAATTTGTACCCACAATGACTTATGCGCATTGCGGAATAATTAGATGCATCATTCATTAGTTACAGCGGAATTCTATGCGAATTGTCAAAGCACATTCAAACCATATCAAAATAATTATCAATACCTAACAAAAACCTACATCATTGCCCCTTTTAAATATTCATATCAGGTGGGTGGTATTAAAGTTGCCTTTAGTGAATCAGTAATCTTGAAAATTAACGCAAATTATGTTGCAATGACACGCTTTGTTCCGCGAAATGAGAAACATATAATTAGGTAATTTCTTTATTATTTTTGTAGTAATTATGGGATATTAGTGTGCAGAAATAAGTTAATCACTAACAAGTTGATGACAACTTGGGTTTTGTCTTATTTTAATATAATAAAACTACACAATATTTTAGAAAAATATTGCAATCGTTCCTAAATGCATTCGTTTCATTCGATAAAATTCTTTTTCGAACCATATCTACGTTTTGCCTCAAAACATAATAGCCCCCCTGCCAGAGCTGTCTCAAATTTCAATGAGACCTATTAGCAGAGATAAGGGAAGGCATCGCACAGGCCTCAAATTAATGGTACCACGAGTTCAATTTTCAAAAACACATAAAATAATAGCATAGAATTTTGGATGCAGAACGCCTGAAGCGACAATTGCCTCAATAATATACCTTCCCGCTATTACGTCGACATTGTGTGGAACGCATAACTTGCGAGTTGTCACCAGCATAATATTCAAGGCATTTAGAAATTTTTTAAAAATGATATTTAGAATAGCTTTGGATGCGGTTGCCACTGTTTAATTCGCGACAACGCGCATTTTGGGATTTATCAGACATAATTGTTATGAAATAGCAGTAATTTTTATGGTCATGCACACTAATAGGAAAGGGACGCTTATTTTTAGCCTTCATGGCTCTGATTTTATTAACTTATAAATAAAATATCACAATGTGATTGCTATAAAATTTACTATATTTTCTTTGAAAAATCTATCAATCAAGGAACATTTCACTAGCCGCACCCTATACGAAATATATATCAATATTTTGTAGCGAAAACTTGTGTACTAATTGTTCAAGATAGAATAATTCTTAGTACAATGAAAAACTACATTTTCTCATGCATAAAGTCCACCTAAAATGAAACGTCACTGAATAGATAATTTTCTAAAAAGGGTGCTACGCGATACCAGTTTGTTTTCTTTCAGTTCAACACTAATAGCTGAAGAACGCACTGGTACTAGTATTACAAAACAAGCCAGCTCGGATTACCCTCATTAAAAAGACGGATGTGAAAGAGATGCAAAAACTCATCAAGCGAAATCGCGAAATGTTCGTTTTTTTAACATGACACTCAACGTCTCCTATTATTTTCTTCGTCATTTAACATATCTCCAGTTTCTCTCACGATAATTGTCAATAAGATGCAATTTATATCAAACATAATAACAAAAAGCTCATATCATGAAAATAACATTAAGATATATATAGCTAAATGCCATAATTCGATGCAGATTTTCACTTTTTGATATTTCATTTTGCTTGATCAAACTGACAACCCTTGACAAACAAACATCTGGTTGTTATCAAAATAGAGTTCGCATCGCAAAAACGTACGTGAGAAAATATTGCATAACTAATTGAGCTATATTAAGATTATGAGCATATTTTCAAAATTTTATATTCGAAACGTCGGAACTTACGAAGCATCGGTAACTGTCGTCTTTCCGTGCGATGACGCTTCCGGAAAATCGGCCGTACAGAAAGTCTTCCGAACCGTCTTTCCACGTGGCCAGGCATTCGAAACGCAAATCTAAAACGAGAACGGGTACTTGAAATCTTCAATATATATTGCAATAAGTAGCCTTTATTAAAAAAAACTATCTTGAAGACATTGACAATTGTTGATTAAATCACTTAAGTTGTATAAGACTATTTTGTACCCTAATTGTATCGTCTAATCGCTTGGTTTCTTCGAAAGAATTAATGGACATATAGGGTGAATTGATAGCCCATCCTTAGAGTAAGTTTATAGCATTCCTATATAATGAAGGGTATATTTAGATGCATTACGTTTCAATAATATACATAATTTTAAAAGCGTTGAAATTATATCACCGAGCACGCATACCATCATGAAATTATGTCGTCAGCAACGCTTTATGACATAATCAGAAGAAAAGCGGATTATTCTTTAAAAAATGAACAAAATATCACAAAAAGACCAACGCTAATGCATTATTTAGAATAATATTAAGTGCTTTAATCCTTTAAGTAGGCGGATTACACTTTCGACTATCATCATCCTGTTGTTCCTCTTTTAGCCAGGCGACGTCCCGTCAGGTCCGATAGCCATCACCCATAAATAAACACCCGCGAATGCCTCGGTCTCATTTTACTGTGAAAAGCATGTCGATTGTTAATTGCGATAACCCCTGCTGCCGTGCTCTTCAAATGACATAGTTTTGCTTATCTTGCAATTGCATACGGAGACATATGTCACAATGCTATGCGATCAGTTCCCTATAACACCAACACTAATAGGACGGTCTGTGGAATATGGGTGGAGAGGGGGGGGGGGGGGGGGGA
>LQRL01130755.1:3880-22791 GCA_001703475.1 Hydroides elegans | reverse complement strand
AAGGATGGTCTGTGTGGTGCTATCCTGTGGAAGTAGGGTGTCGCGGGTTCGTAGGAACATCAACTATTCGAGCCCTACGACAAATCGGGTTAACCGGAAAGGAAAGAAACAATGCTATAAACGAAATGAGCGACGTGGCGGAAAAGGCATCTAGTTGGTTATGGCTAAGAAGATCCGAAAGCCGATGGGAGCCAAGTAGCTGACATGTCTCGTGTGGGGTTAGCGCAACCCCACGGGCACGGCGGAAAGAGATTGTATGATGATCAAAGTGCCGAAACAGTCAAAGACGTCCGCTTCATCACTGAGGACGAGACATGTGCAGCAGAGAAATGATGCTCTGTACTAGTTAAACCTAAAGTGGTAAGTGGTAAGAGCCATCAAAATACATACAACTGCATGCCTATATGTGTATTTTTTTATGTACATTGGACTAATTAGATTCGAAAAACAAATACATATCTTTTTAACATTTCATTTTCGTATTATTGTGATCGAGAAAAAACTATCACAAGACAATTTTTTAGTGAATAACGAAACCTACAACTATACGTTTAAAAGTTTTGGCACATACAAGCAAATTTTTCTGGAAATTGATATCGTGTCTATTTTCATTAAATTTGACACTTTCGGTTCGCACAAATATACATCATTTTTCATAACGAGAGATTTAAGTTGATCATATAACCAAGTGAGACATGTTGACCTTATACACTGCATAATATATATCGGCGTAGATGATAGTTTAAGGAGATTTCAATTCAAAATTTGATACTATCCAGATTTTATGAACTTTTTAAAAATGTTTGACTAAAAGTAGAATAACTTCACCGAAAAGGAAATCCTCATACAAATCAGACCGGTCAAATGCCTTGTTGTGTACGTGTTGTCATATCGATCGGATACAGAATGTTGAAGGCATGCTAGACTGGCATTAAAGCAACTGATACCATACTGTTGATGAAAATGCAAGAGTAAAACGTGGGGATCAGTGAAACCCGTTAAGTCGCCAGCCACTTTAACAACAATTGCATATTTGAAAACTTTGCAACATGTTTTTGATTTAAATGATCGATGGAATATAAAGAAGGATGACAGATATGCCTTAAACCCCTCTAAATAATCACGCTTGCGGTGATTTTGATATAAAATAGAGTTTATTTTCCAGTATAGTCGCATATTCGTGAAATACAAGTAATTATGCGGATGATGGTTAATTCCTGGTTTTTCACGGTATCTAATTAGCGTATTTGTCAAAACAAAAATATCTGGTTCCATGTTTTTTTACCAGGTCTTCAAAAACAAGGAAGTATTTGTGAAACACGAAAAGGCCCCAACCGCCCCCCGATTCCAAGGGGTATTTACTAACTCGTATATGCCAATGTTTCGAAAAAACCGCTGTTTTTGGACATTTTGGCCAATTTCGGCCATTTCCAGTGGTCGAATCTGGCAAAAAATGTCAAAAGGCACATCTACAGACCATCACCTTTCATATGAGCCTATTCCCAGGTCTCTACGATAATCCGTTACAAAGAAACAGCCTGGAAAAGCTCATGCTTCGAAAAACCGCTGATTTTGGACATTTTTGCCAATTTCGGCCATTTCCGGTACGGACCGACAAAAATTTGATGGTTTTCATATTCTCTGACACAATATTGTCGGCAACACTGGGCTCCTTCGTGGATTTCGCCGAGGACGGTGGCGTCCCCAAAAGAGCCAATCACAACTATGATGGGTTAAGGGGTCTAAAAATTGTCCGGTAATAAATATTATTAACCTGAAGCTGTTCAAACAAAGTTGGTTTACCTATTGTTTTGGCCAAATATGCGATATGTTATTATTTTTTTTAAAATTGTTTTTATTTTACCGGAAGTAAAGTACTTTAAAGGAAAAGACTATGCATAGTAAACTGTATTAGTGAGTCAATGTGTTGTGTGCCTTGATTGGGAGATTGGGCAGAATAATGTTACAGAGTAAAATTGTTTCAAGCGTATGTTTTATAGTTATGGATTATTGCTACAAGCATTAAGACTGGTACACTTTATTTAAATATGCCCATTTTTATATCACTAGATGCCCGGCCACCCTTATAGTTACTTCATATTCAAATTCTATATCGGGTTATAAGGGAGTTCGACATTTCCTAAAAATTAAAAATTCGCTGATATTTAACCAAGAAAAAGAGGGAGAAACGTTAAAAATCGCTCTAGTATACGCACATCTAGAGTTTATGTGCAAATTCAAGATCAAAGTATGTATTAAAGTGTACTAATGTTTGTTTAATTGTGTGGTTGATAAATGTTAACTGCCTGTAGCCTTTCCAAAAATATAAATTTCCAATTTTCAGAGGTTTTTTTCTGATATGTTATACAAACGGCTCTCCCCCTTTTATTATGAAGACATCCGCGAATATATAATTTTCGGGAATTATCGAACTCCCTTATTGTTTAAGCAAGGAGAACGCTGGTGTTTGTTGTTGTTGTTGTTTTTATTTATTTATTTTTTTTTGGTTTGCATGTTCATAATGATGATGATGATGCTGATGATGATTCATTTTAACCTTTATTCATGCGTGAATCTAATTTGTTTAAGATTTCGCCATCTATGTAAGTGGTAAATCAAACTGTTTATAGGACGTATAAGTAGGTCCAGCAAACATATCTCAGGAGGATAAAATCCTCTCTGATTGGATAATATGAAGTGCCAAAAGTTCACAAGAAAACATTGTAATTCAAGATTTTTCAAAAATAGACAATACTTGTAAGAATAATCTTGAATGTAAAGTTTATGTGTATTTATTGTAAAATTGACATTTATGCATGAAATAATTAGTTCTTGAACTATCATTTGTGCAGTTTTGTATATATATATATGTACAATAATTGCTTGTGCGAACAGGGATTATTTGATACTAATAAAGCTTCTTTATTTCGAATAGAATGAAACTCATCGTTGTGTTTTCTCAAAGATTCGATTTATCTATTTACCAGCTCTTTCAAGCGCATACTAATTAAGATTAATTGGAATTTCATAACAAATTATTTGACACCAATGCATATCTTAACCTAGTAAATCTTATTGCATTTGCTTCAATGCATAATTTGAAATGTTTAGAATATCAAACTCTCATTATCTGATTTGAATATATAAAATATTCATCACACATACAGCTTTTATTGATCTAATCGGAACAATATATTCTTTATTGTAAAACGATGCAGATATTATTGCATATTTCCACAAATTATTCAATGAGTTACATCATAGATACCAATATGTAAGTAAGCTATCTATATGAAATAAAGTGAGATAGAAAATAGTAAAAAAAGATAGCACCTCTAACGCTGCTGTAACAATAACCATAGTTGGACTCGTTACTACTGGTGTTTTATCGGAAATAGGAATTATCCTATATCAGGAACGAAAGAAGCTATCATACCAAAACTAACCGTAGGAGATCAAGAGCTCGAACGAGTAACATCATCAAAACTAGTCGGCCTACACATCCAAAACGACCTCAAATGGGACACTCATGTAAACTATATAGTAGATAGCTAAAAAAAAGAAACTATTTTTCCTCGCCCAACTCAAGAGAGCAAAAGTAGCTGAAAAAGACCTCGTGTTATTCTACAAAAGTATAGTGCGGTCGAAACTAGAATACGCGGCACCAGCCTTCTCTACATCCTTACCACAAAACCTGAAAGACAAAATAGAAGCTGTACAAAAGCGAGCCATGAACATCATATACCCAAATTTAACATACGGCGAAGCGATGAAATATGCAAAAATAAACACTTTAAATGAAAGAAGACTTAAATTATGTAAAACATTTTTCAATAGCATACAAGATAGTAAAAATGTATTAAACCATCTCCTACCAGAAAAAAAGAAGCCAAAGTTACAGTTTTAGAACAAAAAGGAAATATCCGATGCTTCATCGTAATACATCGAGATTCAAAAACACACTAATACCGTTTAGTCTAATCAACTTTCAATAGATCATAGCTTTATACGAGATACATGCAAAAAAAAATTACAATAACGATTCTATAATTTATGTACATTGTATATTGTATATTTATGTATTATTCAACTCTGTATACAGCAGTTGCAATTGAAATAAAACATATATCTATCTATCTATCATATCGCTCAGACTAACACTCAAAATTAACATCAATATAGGACTTTACATTATGCGAGTCGAAGAAGTCATTCAATCGACATAGTTGTGTTTCCACCTTGCTCCGTCCTTTTTCGGTCCATTCAGCACATGCGTCTTTGAATGCCTCAATCTTTACAATTGCAGTGTTACTACCTAGAACACGTGTTATATCTGAAACACCCTCCATTGCAATTGTGATGAGATATTTTAGGCATTTTGTACATTGGTAGAAAATGTTGTCTTTATGTTCAATCCATCCACCGTCGTGTTCAGTCCAGTTAGATCGAGTTTCACTAATATTATCTAAAGACACAAGCATGGCATATACAATTTCTAAATTGTTCTCTGCAAAATTGCATGCAAGTTGCTTTAATTCCTCGTTTTCTATATTACTCAACATACAGTTTAAGCATTTTAAAGCTCTTACGGTAACATAGAAGTTATCACATGACTGCACAAATGAACACAGATCGGGAACAATCATCTTTAAAAAGCTTAGACCCAGGGCCTCCATGTCATCTGTTTCAAGAACTAGTCTTAGGAGCAAAAGTGCATTTTCAACCACTGTGCTATGTGCACATTGAAAAAGTGCTAAGGCATTTGCCATGAATCCATTTGAAATCGCACAATGTACTAACGAATCATAGTCATCTCCTCTATAGTCACGTTCACTTCGTAAAATAGCATGTTTAGAAAGAAGAGATACGGCTATAAGCACATAATCGTGTGATTTAAGTCGCGTAATTAGCAAATATATAAGGTGCTCACTCAGTGCATATGAAACATGGTTGACGTTTGATTGGCCATTTCTTGTATATGCCAATTTATATTGTTATATATGCTATGGATTAATTTTACTGCTTTTCTCTGGTACAATACATCATTGCACTGTATGAGATGGCAACCAAAAGATATCCATATGCGAACAGGCCACTTCAATACCGACGTTTGTGGAATAAAGTAATGAAAATACATTGAGCAGGTACAAAATTCAACTAAATATCCTTTGCAAGAAATACATATATTGTCATCTCTAAACAGATCATTTGCACGGTCCGAATACTTACTTCTTTTGCAAACATCTTTTCCATATTTCTCGTCATCATACATGAAAGCAGTTAACATTTTAAATGCATAACAACTCACTGTGGTATTAAATCCGCACAAAGCGAGTTTCTCTATATATGGCGTTAATCCAATATTTTGAACAGCTTTCCCTTGAAGTAAATTCCCTGCAGCATATAGCGATAATACTTCAATGCAAACTTCAATCATATCTTTGCAATAGCTTTTGTTTGATAAATCAAACTTATAGCTGGTCTGATCGTCAGGGAACAAACCGATGCAACCCTTGTCTTGTGCTACTACGAAACACACTCTCAGGTTCTCGAACATTAATTCATGGATATCCAAGTCAAACGCAGATTGTAAAATTATCTCATAGAACTCTGCTTCATGCTCATTTTCATCATGTAACCGCTTATGCAGACATCCAGTCATATCCTTAATTAATGAACGCATTGCTTTCATTTGTTCTAAATCTGAAATTCCATTACTACCCGAGTCACACGAATATAATATTCCTTTTAATTTCTTCTTCAGGTTTAGAGCTAGTTGGTTTGCTCTGTCTCTACTCCAAATATAGTATTTGTCTATGCAATAGGTTCGGTCTGTTGCCATAGTGATATGGACAGATCAATGTAAGTAAAATAAAAATACGTATTTGAATAAACTATTTGAATAACACCTATAACGTATATCTATGTTTATTCTCAACTTATATTTATCAATAAATTGCATATTATGCTGTGTCAAGTATGCACTTTTTAAAAGTTGCATAATGCACGCTTATAAACACACCTGATAGCCATTTGTATTCAGTAACTTTTTGTACCCGTGAACCTCATTAGTAATATACTGTTATCCATTGTTCACCCGGAATATCGGGCATTATTTCGATTTGATTTTCACTAAGACGTAACTAATTTTAACTGCATTAACATTGTCTTTGAAATTAACTCCAACATTCACAAAATATCATATATAAATATACATAACTTAAAAGCATCAATCAGATAATGTCTTAATCTATTGATAAATTTATACCTAAATTCCAATGTTTGTAGTGTCATTCTTTATGCAGCACCGTTAAAGAATTGTATCAAACAACCGACCTAAGCAATAAATTAATGTTGCATTCCATATTAAGTTTTTATCCAACCGAATCAAAAAGTATGATATTTGATGTTGCTTTGCCAAGTAGCCTTCTTTCATAGCATTTTTTGTACACACTCTAGTTTAGTTTTAACCTTTTTTTTATATGTACAACACAGATAACTTTATTCATAGAAAGTAACGCGAATGCATAAACATGCTTGTTACTTTTACATTAAACCCATTTCACATCGTCATGCATTCACACAAAAAGCCTTGTCACAACAACATATACAGTTTAAGTCAATAACTATATGTGTGTAGTTACGATAGGAGAAAATATAACTTCCTTATAAATATTAATTTCAAAATAACATTATATAACAATAACAGAATGTGTTGACAAAATATGTGTTATTAGATTTTGGTTTCATTTAAATGCAGATTATTATTATGTATATTTGGGTTTTAAAAAAAGTCAAGTACATCGAAAGACTGAATTAGTGTCCGGATTTTATTTATACCGTTCTAGTTATTTAGACACATTTGCAATTTTTTAGATGTTTATCTTGTTTCTGTTAACCTATATTTTCCTAGCGTATGACATTCATGAACTCTCTATGATTCGATTAAATAATTGATTAAATGATAAGGAAGTGCCAGCGTATTTTTTTTTCCGGAAATATTATTAATTGCATTGTTCCAGTGAGTTTAATGTAGCATATGAAAATGGTCGAAATCGAAATAAAGTATTAAATATTAAATGTTAAAATGCTTCTTGAAAAAATGATTATTATCTTGTCCATGTTCCGTAACAAACATAATCATTTGATATTTCAACTTCATTGCTAAATTTACGTTAACCTTAAACGATAACTGATTATTGCCAACAACGGCACTGCAAACTGTTTTCCTGCAGTAAAGGTTTTCTATGAAATATAGAAAATGAATGTTTAGACTTAATACTGTTAGACGTTCACTACAGTCAGGTATCAAAATAAACACATTTCAATATTCAATCTTTATAAAATAATCCAATATCATCACAAAATACTTTGGTATCTCTTTTTAAAGTTAAATACATTGATTTTCGTGGTTTATATCTGAAGAAAAATAATTCAATATTCATAAATGGTGTACCGACCGCGCTTATACTAAAAAAAAACGGTCGATGTACTGTATATTGATCTGAAGCTTTTTATTTGATAGAAGGATTAAACGGTAAATGCATTGACCATCAAATCATCTAATCTAATTTTTACATTTTAAAATCTTTAAACTCCACTCAACTGCTAAGTATCGTTAAAACTGCTATAAGAACTATATATTGTAACATTTGATTAAATATAAATGATAAATAGCGATTAGCAAAAATAAAATGAATATTGGATGCAAAAAACTTATTTTTTGTTACGACAATGTCTTTTTTAAAACATTTTCATACAGGGTAAGGAGCAAGCCAGGAAGATATACCCACACGTTGACCATAAGTATATAATTCCTCCCGAGCAAGGGATAATTTAAAAGACACATTGATTGGTTAGTTTGAATTTAAAAGTAACAATCGTTCTTTAAGATAATTTTATATGCTTTAGATCTTAATAAATATATTATCTTGCTATGTCAACATATACAAAAAGATACATTGATAAATCACTGATAGTGAATCATAGATTGCCAATACGAATGTAAACAAAACCAGCATTAACTGAATGAAATCAAATAGTTGAAGATAATAGAAGATAAAAACATGGTTATTGATTAAATGTTATCATATTATTAATTGTTGAAAGATAAAGCTGTAAGACCATGTTTTAGTATAAGAGCCATATAGCTATTTATCCGTCAATCAGTGTTCGTATCATTGTGGTTTCAATCACTCTCATTAGACTCGTTGCTACTGTTGTGCGCTGATACGTCAGAATCATCACTATAACGACCATAGTGATCATCACACTCAAAACCTACATCGATACCAGACTCTACGCTATGAGCATCGAATAAGTCATTCAATCGACCGAGTTGTGTAGTTACTTTGCTCCGCATTCTCTCATTCCATTCAACACATGCGTCTTTGAAAGCCTCTAGCTTTACTACTGAGGTGTCACTACCTAGGATACGGGCAATATCTGATATGCCCTCCATTCCTATCGTGATGAGATATTCTAGGCATTCGGTACACTCGTTGAAAATGTTGTCTATATCTTCGACCCACCCACAGTCATGATCAACCCAGTTAGACCGAACCTCTCGAATATTACCGAGACATTCAAGCAAAGCAAACACAATTTCTAGATTATCCTCTGCAAAATCGCATGCAAATTGTTTTAATTCCTCGTGCTCAATATTGTTTAGCATACAATTTACGCATTTCAATGCCCTTACTGTAATGTAGAAATTGTCACATGACCGCACAAATGCACACAAATCGGGAACAATCATTTTGAATAAGCTAAGACCTAGAGCTTCAATGTCATCAACTTCAAGAATTTGCCTCAGAAGCAAGAGTGCGTTTTCAATCACGGTTTCATTTCCAGATCGGAATATAGCTAAAGCATGGGTAATAAATCCATTCGAAACTGCACAATGTGCTAATGAATCGTAGTCATCTTCGTTAAAGTCCCGCTCACGTCGCAAAATAGCATGCATCGTAAGAAGGGTTGTTGATACTAGCATGGGATCTGGTGATTGAAGTTTCGCCATTAGAAGTGGTAAAATATTCTCACTGAGTGCATACGAGGCCTGAAAAAGTGCCTTTCGATTTGTTTGCTTTTGGATATGCCAATTTATTTTGTTATAGATGCTATGGAGCAATGTTACTGCTTTTTTCTGATAAAACACATCATCGCACTGTATGAGATCACAGCCAAACGATATCCATATTCGCACAGGCCATTTGAAAAACGGCTTTCTAAGCATAAAGTAGAGGAAATATAATGAACATGTACAAAAGTCAGCTAAATGTCCTTTTCCTGAAATAGATATATTTTCATCTCTGAACAGATAATTTGCTCGATCCGAATAATCACTTCTTTGACTTACATCTTTTCCATACGTCTCGTCATCATACATAAAAGCAGTCACTATCTTAAATGCACAGCAACTCACTGTGGTATTAAATCCCCACATAGCAAGTGTCTCTACATAAGGAGTTAATCCAATATTTCGAACCGCTTTGCCTTGAAGTAAATTCCCTTCAGCTAATAACGATAAAACCTCCACGCAAACTTCAATCATTTCTTTGCACAAGTGCTTGTTTGATAAATCAAAATTATGGCCGGTCTTATTTTCAGGGAAAGAGCCAGCGCAATCCTTGTCTTGTGCTTCTACAAAACACAATTTCAGTTTCTCAAACATGAATTGATGAATATCCAAGTCAAACGCTGTTTGTAAAATTGTCTCATAGAACTCTGCTTTGGGCTCGTCTTCTTCAAATAACCGCTTATGTAGACTTCCGGTCATATCCTTTATCAATGCACATATTGCGTTCATTTGCTCTAGATTAGCATTCATATTTCTCTCAGATTTACATATATCCAATAATTGTTTTAAGTTCTCCTTTAGTTTGCTTGACTGATTGCATTATCTTGGCTCCACATATCGTTTGTTTCCGTAACAAAGGTGTGTGATGCCATAGTTGTATTGAGGGTCAGCTGTACAAAAACAAAAATAGGATATTAGTTAATCTATTCAAAAACACTTTGATTTATTTACATTATATATTCATTTAAAATAAATATTATATATAATTCATGATATGTAAAATTATATACTCAATTTAGTCAATAATTAGATAGAATATTTTGGAAAATAAACCTGTAAAACCACGCACCCTATCCTATAGATGATTAGATAAGCAACTATAGCCCAAAATAAAGATTACAATATCAAATGATAAACAATAACAAGCCAGCTCTATAATAGGTTCTCATAACAAGCTACATTAATAATTTATTTTAACACACATAAATTGACAAAAATCAAACAAATAAATAAGGGATTTATGGTTATTTGGTTACTTATATTCTTAAATTTGCCAATAAATCTGATTTGTTAATAGGATCAATTTATTCATGTATGTTTGTAATCATCTTAAATTGCACTTAATATTATATTAATTTGAACATGAATACTTAACAGTCATTAATGTATATAAAATACATGATTTTATAAATCATATATATATTTCAACCAGTTAATTAGTTAGTTGGATGGTGTTGCTTATTTTTCATATGATTTACCATAATGACAATAAGTTAAAAAAGTATGGTATCAATCAACTTACCTAGAATCACTATAAATGTTTTGTTTTTGTAACAGGTTTTATCCTACTGATTTGTATAATATGATAATAATAATAAGTGATGCACGGTTGTCTTTGCTTAAACATGTATAATTTGTATGATAAAAGCGGAATTATTACACTCAAGTGTATCCTTTTCAAATATTTTTTTGCATCTAAACACGAAACAGCGCATTAAAAAGAAGGTACATTTTACACTGAAAGAAACATAAAAGAGAAAACGGCCTGACACATGTACTTAACGCACTACCAAAAAAGCTCTCTCACACATAAAAGCTGCCTTGCCATAACAACTGATACGTGTATCGCTGCCTAGGTCAATGACCTCACTATACCAGTACTGTGATGCCTGTGTGTGTTGTTTTCCTCTAAAACAGTGAAATCGCTATGATTTAGTTTAGCATCAAGTGCTGTGATAAACCTTATATGCCAACTAAATTGTTGTTTCGCAATCTATGGAAACCATTTGAATCATAATAATATGACAATGGGACTTATCGTCGAAATAACATGAATTAATTTAAACCAATATGAATACGTTTTATCATGTTATATTTAAACGCATTAAAACCATAACATTTCATTTATGCATATTCATGTTCGAAATATCTATTGATTATATATTGAATTAATTTATTTTAGTTTTTAAAGTAAATATATGGTTGTACGTAATATTAAAATTAAAATAACAAACATAATTTATCCCATCATTTATAATTATTAAAACATAATCATTGCTGTAGGTGATACATGTAGATGCACTAAATACTATTTAGACCTATATTTTATTAGATATACTGCATGTATCATATCCAATTATCATTTTATAAAAAAAATACTGGGTAGTTAGAATCAACCTCCAATTCAACTTATTTAAAAAGAAAACAAACTGATTATTAAACTTTTTAATATTGCAGAAGAGTGCTATTTGCGAACCATATGTTATTTAGATTAAGGATACATACATAAATACACAGAAATTATATAAGGTCTTAATCCCAAACAGCTTTTTCTTTATATTACATGGTCCATTATTGCTTTATGTCTTATGTTTTTGATACTACATACATATTTTCTACCGGTGCCATTTATATTGGTTAATTGCAATTGATAAAAAACAATTAATATAAACGATACATCTATGTTTTTATTACAGGCATGTACCTGATTCATGGTCCAAATTATATTAAGCTTACCAACATCCGGTGCTTTGAAAATATATTTAATGCACGGCTGAAAATGAAGAATATAGCATTGTTTGCCGGTATTTATAAATATGATATAAAACTCATTACAATTTTATATTTTTAAAGCACAATAAACAAATATGTTCCTATAATGTGAACCATGAACAAACACATATAGATAATATATACAGGCGCGGATTTAGAGGGGGCGCATGCGTGCTATTTCAAGCGCAGATTTAGTGTTTGCTTTGCTTTGCTGATTCACGGTCCAAATTATATTAAGCATACCAACATCCGATGTTTTGAAAATATATCTAATACGGCTGAACATGAAGAATATAGCATTGTTTGCTGGTATTTATAAATATTTTAGTGTTTTTTTTGTCGAGCGTAATTCACATAGGTTACATATCTATTACCCATGCTAACAAAATCTACATGATGCTAGTGTAAGATATGGGTGCATATCTTGTATCTAGCTTTGGTAATACATTCATATCCCATACAGATGAACAATGTAGTCATCCAAAACCTCGCGTGTTCGTTATTCTAGAGGTACTTATAGATCCAAATAGTTTGTCTATAAAAGTGTTGTAATTGGCTAGAAATAAGACTAAAATGCCTCAAAAGTGTTATTACTGCGTAGGCAATATTTATTCAAGCTTATTGCAATTACTGAACGACATCACCAGTTTACCTACGTCTGTGTGTACTGCGTAACAATAGTAGCAGGGTGTGATAAACTAGTTGACTGATATCACTATACAAAAAAGGCCTTTCAGACATACTTACACCACGGTATCGGTCCTGGGGGGGGCGATATTGGAATTTTATTACACTGATAAAGCATTATACTGGGTATATCACTGAGGTAAAATAACCTATCAACATGAACCTATCAACATGATCCTATCATATGATGATCCTTATAGTTCTTAACATTGATTCCTGGTAATAAAAAGAAAAATATCGACTTAGCTATTGAAATAAGGTTTTCCAAGAAAGCTTTATTTAATTCAACTGAAATTAAAATATGTGCATTCATCAACTCAAAACGCCAGAGGATCCAGTGACGAGATGTTAAACACTGACAACGTGGTATTAATCAACATAATTATACTGGTAATTAAGTGTTTTGTAAATGTTAACATACACACAGAAGCTGTATTGATGCGGGAGATCGAGGAGTGATATACATGATAACCTTTTATTTCATTTTGGAGATAGATTTCAAGGTATTGTATATCACGCAACCATGTGTTATGTTTATTCATTTTGAGTATATTTTCTTCTATATTTTTTCCTAAAGGTTTAATCATTGATGCAAAATTTTTATTATTTATTTCCGTAACGTTTTAAAGAAGTGTCAAGATTTCACATTTATTCTTCTTATGTATCAAGCAACAACTTAAACGCATCTAAATCAAATTCACTTATTGGTTTTATATGTGCTTAAGCAAGAATGACATTTGTAATAAAATTGGTTGTATCCTTGTTATTTTGTTGTTCAATGAACAACGCCATGAAATGCATGGATTCTAATTGTAATTTCAGGCTAATAATAAAACAAAGGCGTTCTATGACTTATACTACAATGAATGGGAACACATATAACGTTCAATGGAATTCAACTGAAGGTAGATTTCAGATAGCAGAAAATTCTTTTCATAAAGTCTACCCTGTCGGAGAATTTGTTAATAACGAGGACGTGATTCATACGGATGGACACGCCAAAAGTATTTACGTTATGAATGGACAATTTCCGGGACCAACGATTGAAGTCATGGAAAATGCCAAGGTAAAGTGTTCACAATAAGTGTACTTATGCCATTTAGTATATTAACTTGACGATACTTTTCCTTTATATTTTCTGTATATTACGACGAATCATGTTCAATGCCATATCGTTGACTTGCTTTGGATGATAAACGTAATATATTAAATGAGATTGCAACAAACGGCAACGAATAAGTTATGAAAATGCATAGCATATAGTAAGTTATACACACCAAATTAAATTTGAAAAATAAGTACAATCTTTAAATGTAAAAATTGCAATTGCTACAAATACATAAATGATTGCAACATTAAATGTTTTTATTAAAATGAATATTCAAAAGCTCAAATCATGATATGAAACATAATAAACATACATATGAAATACAATTTTAAGGTAACATTGCATGTGGAGAATCACTTGTACACAGAGGTCACCAGCATTCATATTCACGGAATGCACTTCAGAGATAACGTATGGATGGACGGAGCGGCAGATATTACGCAGGTATACAACGTTTGTATTTCGAGAAATAGTGTATGTTAGTTATGGTACAATGGTGATAGATCCTCCATAACAAGTACTAAACTACCTGTACTACCTGTAGTTGAAATGAAACCCCATCAATTTGCTATTTTTATTTTTGCAACTTATCTACTCAGGTTAAAGTATATTAAAAGGTGGTTATTTTGTATATGAAAGATAAATGGAAGCAATTAAAAATTGAGAAGCATACCTTTAGGTTGAAATCACAGCATATGACTATAGATAACCAATGAATGAGTGATAGTCTCGAAACAGAAGAAATTCCCATAGCATTCCTTGCGAGATTTACTATAACACGATACTATAGCTATAGCCCCAACCAACCTTAACCAAACATTAGAGGGTATATTATAAATAAATCATAACACAATAATGTGAATTCATATAGGAAAACCAATCACCTTCATTGTAGAAGCACAAATTAATACTTAGGTTATTTTCTAAAAGTGTGCGATTCGACCCGGCCTAAGCTTTGATTACAAATTCACTGCAAGTCCAGCTGGTACATCATGGTATCATAGTCACGTGAGGAACCAACGAATTGATGGGCTGTCAGGGGCAGTTATCGTCCACCGGCGTGCACCCGATATACCATACTTTGTCGTCACTGTAAGTTATATTTTCTACAGCAATTAAATGTGATTAATTAAAGTTTATAAACAATCAAAGTAGATTATACATTATGAATATAAAGTTGAGCATTTATAGTACAAACACCTCAAAAATGACATCGAGCGAAATTAAAAATCCTTGCAAATGATTTTAACGATGCTATATATAATACGAAAGTAATTATTGAATACAAAAATACCACGTACTTCATCATACTGCATTTAAGGTTCAAGATTGGTTCCATGAAAGTGCAAATTTCATTCGAATTACACACCCGTATCATCATTTAAACAAGGGTTCGGGAGATGCTATTTCACATTTTATGGATATTGATAAATCAATTGATGGAGTTGAACTTTCAAGCATGACCTATGACTCAACCTTAATTAATGGTCAAGGTCGTTCTATAAATGATACTCAGCCTTTAAGTACTTTCAATGTTACCCTCGGACAGCGGTACCGATTACGTGTTATAAACGTAGGTGCGGAATACAGTTATGAAATCTCAGTAGATAAACATCTATTAGACGTTGTTGCTTTAGATGGCCAGGATATAGAAACAATTACAGTAGATAGTGTAATGTTGAGCCCCGCGGAACGTTTAGATTTTGAGATTGAAATCAAAGAGGATTATGATAAATACTGGTTCCGAGCAGATACTCTTAAGTATTTGTCAGCCTATAATATGACTAGTCAAGGCGGAAAAGCCATACTTCATGTTGGAGGAGAATCAGTTGGAGATCCCGTGACAACTAAACGTGAATGTGATATCGATAACCCATGCACTGTTCTTGGTTGTCCATTTGAAGGTTATCCAGCAAGTCATTTTAAAAGCTGTATATCCTTCGACGACATTAATTCACTATACTCCGATGAGTACTTAAATGAGGAATTCGGTATTCTTGAAAATGACTTTGAAGAGTACTTTCTAAACTGGGGGTTTAACTTCGGTTCATCGGTGAATGGTCGGAGGTTTGCGCATCCGACAGCACCGCTTCACGACAATCAAGACGGTATAATTCCTTGCAATGAAACAGAATGTGAAAATGGATGCTATTGCAGTTATATACTTGATATTCCGTACAACAAAACCATTCAAATGGTATTCAGCAACCTTAACCATTTCGTCACACATCATAATATACATCTACATGGGCACAACTTCGCAGTGATGAAAGTGGGATTTCCATCATTTAATGAAACAACGGGTCTTCAAATGGATCCTAATAGGGACGTCATTTGTGATTCAATTATATGTGCTCATGCGTCTTGGACCCATGGGATGGTCGAGCTAAAGAGTAGCAAGCCGGTTATCAAGGACACGATAGTTGTTCCAGCAAACGGATACGTTGTTATTCGTTTCAGGTAATACAATTTTGACTCCGTTCTTAAATACAGGTTACTCGTTTGAATACTTACAAAATAATGATATATAACTCAACGACATTGCTAAATGATATCAAATGTCATGTCAACCATAGAAATATCATCTATCATGCATCTAAGTTACACAACCAATAATCAAGTAATCAACCGTTATTAATATACTAGATTTGATGGTCAGTTTGCGTGTCTTGTTAAAAGTTTCATTGAAAATAAATGCATATCCTATTCTTTATTTCCAAATGTTATGTGTTGTCTTATGCATTAAACCAGATTTATTACATAGTATGTTTAGTAACAAATGACCATAGCGTTGCATGTGATTAATTAATGTTAAGATCAAACAATCCCGGCTATTGGCAAATGCACTGTCATCAGTCTAGTCATTTTGAAGAAGGAATCGCCATGATACTCAACGAAGCACCAGGCTACCATCCTGCTATTCCCCATGATACACCAAGATGTCCTCATTCTTTCAAGGTATACATTTAAGGAAAGCCCCTTTTCTTTATGTATGGGCAGCATGTACTTAAAGTAATCAGAGCCCTTGGCCGATTGTAAAGAATCATTTGCTGATATATTTATGACGATTTGTTGAATGTTTTTCATTCACACTAAAACACAAACAAAACCTCTTGTTTGAGAGCACCAATGACATACTATTTCTATAGTTGTGTGCAATAAAGAATTTATGACTTAGAATGTAACACAATTACATTTGTTAATCTACATTCCGCAAAAAATATTATTGAAAAAAAGCAACCATTTTATTATTTATATTATCTAGATAGTCATTATTATGTAAACGCATTGAACGTAAAATAAATGGAATAAATATAAGAGTAACATGTAATATGTTTGTGAAAACATACGTTAATACAAATATTCGGTTATAATACCACTTCAATATGTTGATATCGAACAATAATGTGAAAAATATTGCGTCATTACGCGTTATAAACCCATGCTATTTGCTTTCCTCTGTAAAAACATCATGTCCTTTTTTCCTCATTCTAAAGACTCAAAATGACAATCCGTTGGGTAGAACAAGCACTCAACCAAGCGTAAACATAGAAAAAGAGGATGAACATCATGGTAATTTATAAGATGTATAGTGTTTAAAGATAAGGATTGGTTTTATTTATATACAAATACTTACATACAAGATGATACGATGCAGATACACACTATTCATAGTTACATTTTATACCTGTATGTCAGCTGTTTTATACTGATGTTCAACTATAATAAGTGTTTTAAACTTTGCATATATTTCGGTATCTTATATCTATGTTATTTTCCACAAATCTTGCTCATATTTATACTATAAATATTTTGTTTGTACTTACAGATGCATTTGCATTATCTAGAGCAAGCCTAATTGGACTCTGTGTTGGAATGGCTCTGATTGGCGTTCTAATCACATCTCTGTCATTTTTCGTATATTTGTTCAATCTTAATACAGCAACCAATGTTAAAGTAGATGCTAAATAAGCTGCGTTAGAATGTTGAACCAGAAAATGGCTTCTTTTAAAATGTAATCTATATACCAGAGATATTTAATAAAATTGAGTTTAGAACAGATAGTAATGATCGCATTTAATCGATAGGTCGTCGTTCCAACAGCTTTGAAAGTATACTTTTGCAGATTGTTGTAGATATTCAAGCATAACTTTGCTTATCAATATTTTCTCAACGTTTTCATGAATTTCTAAATATTGAACTATGAAATATATTGCAACATTATATAACCAAGTCAGCCTTAATGACAATATTTTGTAACTTTAATCATATATGTGCACTGAGATATGTACATATATGTATGAATAGAACTTGTCAAGCCGTAGGACAAAATATATTTTCAAAACAATTTAGTGTTTTCTTTGGTTATTTAAACAAATCACGAAATACTATGCAAGGTTTTGTGATTGTTAGTAATGTTTTTATACAAGTTAAATACCAAACTATGTTGAACTCGGATATCAATTAAACTACTGCATATTGTAACATTCCACATACGGGACACGTTGTGAATGATCTGGTTAAGAATCTATGAAATAGTTTTGGATGTGACTTTATGATGTCATAGTGTTCAAAATATCTTATATATGATTCAATGCCATATTTAAAACCAATGTAAATGATACGGATAGAAACACACACATATTAAAAACAAAATATAGTTTACGATATTGTCAATGCGCATCAAAACGAGCTCTTATTCCTCAGGCTTACACTAGTGTATTGCGATTTATCATGATTATTTTATAAGTAACAGGGCATAAAAACCTCCCCCGACGAAATATCTATCCCCATATGGAAGGTCTAGCATTTGTGCAGGCTAGTTGAAGTTCCCCCATCACCATGAGAACCCTCTTTAGGGAAATATTTCTGTATTATGTCGTAATAACAACTCAAGACTATTGCGCAGCGTCACAATTTATTTAATGTATGTTGTGACGTCATATTCATTCTTAAATTCATGTTGTCTTGCTGAAGGCTCATTAAAACTTTGTTGGCGTAAGGTATTGACGTATCGCAAATGGACTGGCGTTAAAGCGTTGGCACTGCTTCGTGACATTTGTGTGAAATATCAGTCAATGTATTTGAAAATATATTTAATACTGCATAATTTAAGTTTATCATTCGTTTGTCATACACACTGATATGTACACCATCTTATGAATGTGGTGACGTCATATATGCAAAATAAATACGGATATGATGTATATTTTCAATTTATGTATATACGGATATTTCATGTACAGTCAACGCCTTTAAACATTT
>LQRL01130751.1:2391-23881 GCA_001703475.1 Hydroides elegans | reverse complement strand
GAACGATATTAAATATGAAGGTTAATCCTGCGATATAAAGTTGTTTGGGGTATTTAATATATAGATATAAATGCATGTAAGTGTTTTATTAATATGGGTTGAATTGCACTTGAAACGTCACGTCACTTCAATGTTTATACCTTAATTTTGATGAATCCCTAGTTTGAGGTATAAATCAAGTTCCTCCGTAATTTACATCAAGCAAATCGGGTACAAAAAAGGTTATTTTATGTTGCATGATAGGTATAGGTGTAGAAATCATAGACCATTTATATGAGTATTGTTATTATTTTCAATTATTTAAGAAACAAACCAATTCATCCATATGTCTAGTGGCCCTGTTTAGGGACGCGTTACAAGAAGACTATAGTCCAGTATAACCTCAGATAAAATAGTCAATCTTACATCGCATTCTCAAACAACATTTCTATATTCACATTTCTAATGACAAGTATACATGTTTATGTATGGATCACATAAATATACTTTGTATCATTGGATAAAACATTGATATCAAATATCGTTCAATCTTAAGAAAGTTAAGTTTTGCCACGTGGTGTGAACCAATGTTACGATTACTCATTATCAAGTTTAATTATTATTAAATTAGCCATATCATATAATAAACAATTGAAACACCTATCAATACAAGCAATAAAATCTTTGGATTGAAAATAACGAACAACTTTAAAAGTTCACCAAAGTTTATATTTTCATTTTAGCGTTCAATTTCAAAGTGGAGACTTCTATATTTACACAAGCCAAGCCTTAATTCTATATGTATGCTAAATGACATTGTTAGGTGGTACTCACTTGCATTGTGTAAGTGACTGATTTGAGAATAAACGTTAATTCACAGAACACATGGGATGTACCAAAAGCTGTTATTTACACTGTTATTTGTATTAGAAATACTTAACACCATTGTTATTTCATTTGAGATTAATTTGAATTGAACCACATTTTAACTCGTAACAGCTTACCTTAGTATTTTTTGGTGGTAGTCCACAGAAAACATAAATTCACAAACATTCAACTGTCCTATTTATGAAGGGTATAAAACAATATAGTACAACGCTTATATCTATTTGGCTTTAGGAAACCTTAATCAAGATAAGGCTCTTATATCGCCCATTATTGTAAAGTGCTATTCTCTTAAGTGACTTCAGTATTGATATTGAATCTGGATCGCAGTGCAGAATACTTCAAATCGTACCATAAGATAAGATATTTGCTGCATCATGTTTGAGAAGGGCAAGTACAAGTCATAGCTGTAAACTTATTTATATCATAAATTTGCATTTCATTACAGGTAATAAAGTTTTAAAAAACTCTTTTTTCAGCTACTAGTAAATACATTCATTTGACCCAAAGATTTATGTTTTTTTATATTTTATTTCAATTATAAGGTATCTCATTAGATTTGTATTTAAGATTTAACATTGAATAACTTGAACATTATATATTTTTTTTTCGAGAAAAGAGTAATTATGTCACACATATCTTTCAAAATTGTTATTAGATTTCCTTTTACAGATTCGGATGTTGATTGTGCTTTATTGCGTAAATACAAGACAGCTATATATGGCATTGAACATATAAAATTTGCATTTGTAAATAGTGATGTTTGTTTTTTCTTGAATATTGCATAGTAATTGATAGCAAAATAATGATATTAACCCGGGAGGTGTGCATTTGTTTCCTCTTTATAAATACATAAGAACGCCAGTAAGAGCTCATTGCGAAAACTGACTTCTAGCGAATTAGAATGCGATAGAGTATTTGACCTATAAGGTATGAAATGCTCGTCTTAGCGGATTTTAACACGTTTGCATGTGCACCACCATTCGGTCAAATTTATATTTTGATTAAATCTTGGAAAATCTACAAAATAATTTTGTATCATAATATATACAAAATATCGAACTTTATAATAATCAAAAATCAAATAGGCTTTTATTTAGAGGAAGGCAAACATCCACCCATAGCAACCAATGATTCCAAGTCTATTTCGAACCCAGTATAAATCAAGTCATATCCCTTTATGAAAAATAGACTCCAAAACCTTCGATTTCCCGTAGACTTTCAATAATGATTTGATAAAACATGGTCAGCCATGGAAAAACATAGGCATCAGACTTTGCAAGATACAGATTTTATCACTAATAGCCGTCGATTTAAAATGGAAGGTGACATTTTTTGTCTTTTCACAACGTCTTTCTCGTAATATTGTTCTCACATCGTTCTTCTCACAACGCCTTTCTCACAATATCTTTCTCACAACGTTTATCTCACCGCGCCTTTCTGACAACGTCTTTCTCACAGCGTCTTTCTCCAAACGTCTTTCTCATAACGTATTTCTCACAATGTCTTTCTCACAACGTCTTTCTCACATTGTTTTCATTATATATTAATTCTTACAACATCACGATAAACGCATTCAGACTACTGTAATTTCGACCATTCGACCAATTTTGATCAGAATCGACGAGCTCCAGCTTGATTGATTCAATAGGTGAAGCCGTTTTGACAACATTTGGTCGATCGGTACGAGACATTTACGAGGCCTACCTACAATATGCTGTTGTTAGGTTTATAGAACATTAGAGATCCAGCTTGATTGCTTCCATATTGTCTGCAATTTTGACAATTTGTCACTGATCGACATGAAACCTTCACGAGGCACAGCCTCAATATATTTATGTTATGTATACAAAATATAACAGCCATAGCTTGATGAGGTTGTTTGCTTGGTGGCTAGTAAAAACAGGGCACATGTTGAATGCGGTCCTCATACACATACTTAAATGATAATACCCTTTATTATCTTTCGCATTTTCTCAATTAAATATAATTCTTTTGCCATAAAAGTGCTCCAGAATCGAAATTTTTCAACCGATCGAGATGAAAATTTAACGAGGCACCACTTCATTATTTGATTCAAACGTTTATACAAAAGTCGATTGTACAAAATAAATAAGTCCTAACGAGGCACGAGATCAAACCTTGGTTCATATGCGTTTAAATGTAACATTGTAAGACTCTTACTCAATTAAGTCATACCAATATCGCGTGTACATACGGACTGACGGCGAACGTGCAAAGTCAGCTCCATATCCCTCCGTTTCACGGGCAATAATAATCTTCTAATTACATTCCCGAAACATCATAAGTATGGAAAGTTGTAATTGCAACTAGCCACATTTGTGCACTCGCGTGTTGCTGATCTTCCTCGGAAGAATAGGAATTATTTTCAGATATAAGCCACAAAATACAATGTAAAGGCATATGAGCACATTCATCACTATATATAACATACTGAACTTTATATAGGCTTCATATCAAAATGATTGTTACTTGCATATCACCATGCTCAGTAAAATGTGTTTCAAAGTAACATTTCAGTTCACCCTTATCAGTATGTTTGCGTCAAATTATCTTTCAAACAAAACGTTTATAGAGCCTTTTAATGTCATCAGCAACAGCAGCTGGTCTATTAGATTATTTCATATTAATACCATCACAAACACATAAAACATAGTGATTATTGTTGTAAAAATCTTAATGACAATAACATCGGTTTGTCGCCGTTATAACGTATTGGTTAACTCAAATATATTATAAACATCCGGCACGTTAATATATTTTTTTCCTTATAAGTTAGGAATGTTATTTGTTATTTGAAATTAAACAATCAATAGATTATTTGGGTTTTCAAATATCAACGTATTTATATTGTGTTCAATTGTATTCATGAACAAAAACATGATACAGCCCTTATTGTATGAGCAGAAAACGAAAGGAAAAATATATATAAGGTATATATAAAGTATATATAAGGAATAGTATATAAAACTATGTTATTATAAAAATTTTATTTGGACATCTTCCAAGGCAAAAATAACAATACGCAGACAAGTCACCTTTTGCAATAATGGGAGCATTTTGTCCGTCGCTTTTTACAATATAAAGCCAATGCATCAAAACTAAAAAAACAAGAATCAATGAATATTATTCATATTTTTTTTTTGCAATGAGTGTTCCGATAAAATACTCATAACAAGGGACAATATGTACATTGGATTCACATTGAAATACATGTTTATCACTTTTGGAAGCAAAATTCTTCATGAAGTTATCGTCAACATTACCTCCTTATGCCTCAGGCAAACACGCCTCATAGCGAGAATAATGTGACGAAGAGTAGTTTGTCCTGTTCGTATTGGATTTTCACATTCCTGCCCTCTTCGTTTCTACTTATATTCTCATAATTTGTAACAGTGGTTCGTTTCTTTGATAAACCTCAATTCATTACCAATCATTGTTTTGTCGTATTTGTCGTCGTATCTTTCTCATTATTTTGAAGACGTTGCAAGCCCCCAAATGCTGTCTATGCGATGAGTTATGCCTATTTAATTAGCTCTTACCCTGAAACCTTCTTCATTGGGTTATATGAGCGGCACTAAGCAGTCGATTACGACCTAACTAGTGTGATTTCGTCAAGTTTATGAACACAATCTTAGGTACTTTAGTACATGTATTTGGATTGAAAATGTCAATTGTTCTTTCAGTTATATTGACTTTAATTATGGTAGCTCAATTGGAATCTCATGATACCTTCTCACCCAGGTCTATCGAGACTAATGTATCATATCGTGAGGTAAATATGTGTAACGCTTTTAGAAGAGAGAAACAAAGCCTCATTACTGTGTCACCCATAAAGGTATTAGAGAGTACAAATAAATAAAACACAGCTGATCGATCAAAACAGAGGATCAATTTCAACAATTAGATAACTCTGAAACATAATGACATTGAAAAGAGCATTCCAGTGCGAATAACGAACAGATATGATAGTATTTACTCTCAAATCTCTCCAAATTTTCAAAGGGCGAATAAAACAATTATTGCAGGTGATGCTCAAATATTACACCGGGCAAACTTCGTTACTTTAAATGCGCAATCAATTACAAATTGCTACGATCTCATTAGACAAATTGTCATAATAGATTATATTTAAATTTTGACACTTACTGAAACTTGGTTACGCGAAATAGATATATATGAGCCTCTGAGTGTTTGCCCACATGGATACACTTTTCTGAGAAATGACCGAAAAGGGAAAAGTGGAGGTGGTGTTGCTATTCTATGCAACGAATCGTTAATGCCGACAGATAATAAATCTGTATCGTATGACTCTTTCGAACATCTGATTATATCGGTCAAGTCTGCTCCAAATAGTGCACGAATTGCTGTATTTTATAGACTCCCTTCAAGCTCCCAGGCGGTATTTATTGAAGAGTTTACTTCATTTTGGAGGAACATACCTTGTGTGGTGACCCTATAATACTGACTGGTGTTTTTAATATCCAATTTTGGTTTGACACAAACACTTTTAGTAAAAAAATCAAAACCATCCTTCCCGCCTTTGGGCTCAAACAGCATGTAAAGGAAGCAACCCATATCAAGGGTCATACCCTGGATCTAATCATCACACGCGAAAATGATCCCCTTGGTGTCCGGCACCTTCGGAAATGTGACCTGCTTTCGGATCACTATTTGATATCCGAAAGCCATATGTGCAGACTCTTAAAGGTCGTATTTTGTTGAATTAGTAGAGAATTCAAGGGACTCTAAAAAGTTATTTAGCACGATGAACAAATTATTGTACCACGAAAAAAACAATCCCCTACACGATAGTGAATCAGACTCCGCATGTGCAATTAGTTTCCATAGGGATACCTTATCAAATTTCCTATACAATAAGCATATTCAATGTTGGTTATGATGTTTGTTTCACATTGATCATTTCTTAAAAGAAAATACTGATTGAACAATGCTAGGCTGAGGAACATGCCTATATTTGTTATTGGAATTTTATTTCTACATTATCCAAAAATAAATTATGAATGATCGGCTGGAGCTAAGGTTAAATGGAAAATCATGGCCCGCCCCAATTGAATTGAGAATAACACACCCAACTCATCTAAATACACCTAAAATTCCTAAAATACACCTTAAGATTTGCTTAAAAATTAAATTAAAAGTAATTAAATTTCCTCAGACCCAAGTAGATAGCCTAAGGTTGTATTTGATTTATTATCACAAACTATTTCCACAGTTACAACCGAATGGACCACGTGCACATTTATAAGTACTTAAATACCTTAGGCTATGCACTATAGCTGGGTCATTGTCAAACCCTCGCTAGTCTTGTTCGATTTTTATATGATGTTAAACCCAATATTATTTCCATAGTTACAACCGAATCGACCACGTGCGCCAGATGCGATGGGGATTCGGCAGCGTGTTGTCACCGGAAGTCAAAAACGTTCTATGCGAACAGGAAGTGCAATGGTTCAGCAAATACAACAAATGTCTCGCCAACTACATGCGGTCGCTGGGCACGGAAGGCGTCCTCGATTTGACGTAGGATCTCAAGCCTCCCAAATCGCTTTATATAGAGGTAAGTGTTTCCTATGGGGAGGGCTTTTCGCAAACATGATGTATATCATTGAGGTAGGTCCATATGAAATTTTTATAGGGTGGGCGTTGATATATGGGCCAGGAGGTAAAGATATGCTTTAATATTTTGAAATCCTAAAAAAAACACCTTTATCTGATTGATAATCTGAGAATCACTGTTGTACTTTTCTGACGTTTCTTTTTTTTCCAGATTAATTCTTTCACGGGCATACTGTTGAATGGCTTTAGACTATGTGAATGATATATAAACGAAGAGATAATTAAGTTGTAAAGTCATAAACAACATTTGCTATGAAAAAAAAGAAGCATAATGTATTTGTATGTCCACTTGTTCAACTTTCAGAATTAAAAAAAAATATATGCATGTTTATATGAAATGCTGTTTGTATTTTAAAGGTTCGGTGTCTCACAGATCATGGAGAATTTGAAACACAAGACGGAAACATAATTCTATTAAATAAGAACAGTCAGGTAAACCATTGATAATTTGTAATAAACATTTATTTATCAAATTAACGATATTTTTTAACTGATTTGCAAGCACAAGTTAAATTAGTTAAAAGACGTTGAAATGTTTTGCTTCTTGTGGTCCAAGATTCAATTTTAATTTAGAACTTCATGAACGCTAAATATAAATGTACAATAAAATATGAACATAGATCAATTTTCCAATAAAGGCCAAATTATTTCATATCTTTCATAATTTCTCATAATTTCAGCATTTTCTACTGAGATCTGAGTGCGAACCATTAGTGCGGCAAGGAATCCTGGAACATATCGTCCATTGACAGCTCCATTTTCTCTACGAACAAGTTAACCGATTACTTTTGGTACAAACTTTTTCTATGTCAAGCTGAAATAAGTGCTGACACTTGAGAATTTTTTTCGCGGCATATGATTCGAAATTAAATTGGGCTTGTAATCAGGCGAGGATCCAGAAAAAAAGAATGAGTCGTTAATATATGATTAAGAAAACCCCTACGAAGTATTGGTTTGTATTATACATGATAACTAAACCTAAAGTAATTAAATGAATAAGTTTATTTCCTTGCATTTGAATAGATGATTAAACTGTTTGTAGTATAATGGAAATAGTAATAACTTACTTGCCACAGCTTATTTTATAATATATAAAACATATATTATTCATAATGTACTTATAGTTATACTGAATGTGCTTGTTTTATGTAACTATTTCAACGACATATTCAAATCGGTATATAGTCTGAAAACAGTTAGGCCTATATTAAAATTTATTTATTACATAAACACACGTACTGGTCTAATCTTTATATTTGACGTCAGAGTATTATATCATGGGGAATTTTATTTTCGTTTTAACCCAGCTTTCGTGTAACGAAAACTGTGTTTGTGCAATCGGTTGGTGTCCGTCCGCCGTTAGTTCGTTAGTTCGTTAGTTAGTTAATTAGTTATTCCGAAAACTTTTACCTAAAAACCTATCTCCTCTCACAATTTGATCGTAGAGCACTGAAATACCTTAAGCTATACACTAAAACTGGGTCATTGTCAATTCCTTGTCAATCTTGTTACTAACACTGTCAACGTGGCAAATTAAATAGTTGAATGTGAAAAAAATAGCCAAACACTATGTCGTATTTTAAACACATTTATGGTTACACTTTGAAAGCATTTATCAATAAGATGATTATACAAATGCATGTATTGCATGAAATAAAAGGTTAAATCAGAATCCACACACCTTAGATGATTTGATTATTCATACATTTTTTTCTTAGCTTTAAAAGATAAATGTACATGAAAAACCCTTGTCCGACACATGCACATCATGTTGATATACATAAAATCTACTGAAATATAAATTGCAAAACAAACATAATTATTGTAAGAAATGTACAGTGTTTTAGTTCGTAAACAAATATATTCGGATTCCTGTATAAATCGGAAATAATCAAACTGGCATATGAACTTCTATAAAATCCAACTTTGTTGAGCGTGTCCCATGATTCGATAGATGGTAAGATAAAAAACACTTGGGTTGTGTGCAAGATTCATACGTCACTTTAGTAACATATAGTGTTGTCAATCAATAACGTGAAAACGTGATAATCCTATATATTTTTGTCATCGAATCATGTGCTGAACATACTTTGAATCTAATGTTTGTTAAAATTAGAATATGCCATTTAATACATGAATATATTGCTTCTTGAATATATATACAGAGTTTGAAAAAAATTTCCTGAAGAACAAAACTGATTTTATACCACCTGCAATGAATTCTTTGAAATTACTATTTGGGACATTTAGACTGGCGTAAATAGCGAAAGATAAGCGAAATTAATAATTAGATTAACACAAATAGTCTTATTTTGATTTATTGGCTGGTTTAAGTTCTAGGTATATGTTGAAATCATGCGAAATAATTATATAACTAAGATAGCTTATATTTGCGACGAAAAGCGAGCAAAACAATAATGACCTCCATAAATGCCTGAAATGTACATGTTATTACCATCAAAAACCGCTCCCGAAGGATGTATACCCTTTTCCACATCAAAACACTGAAAATACCCATTCTTTTTCAACACCAACATACGTTTATTGCCAGCATCAGCGATGAGGAGAGACTCGAACGTATCCAACCCGCTCAGCCGAGGATTCCACATTTTTCCCACAGCAGCAGCATCGTGAGTTGCAACCAGTGTACCATCGTGTCTCAACTGCAGGATGTTATTGACGCGCCACTGTGCGACGTAGAGGAACTCGGATGTGGTTTGAATAGTGTTCAAGACGGTGCCGGTATAGTTAGGGATTGTGATTTCTTTTTGTATATGATATGATTGACCGTCGCTTATATGTTTTAAAATGCATATTTTTCCGTTGTTGCTCAAGGCAAATAGGTATTCGCCATGCGCTGATACGTCGCAATATTCACCTTTTGCAATGTTGCGAATGTTTTGTCTCTTTATATCTGTAAGGTAGATTCCTTGTTTGGATGCAATGACAACGCTTGATTGGATTTGAATCGCAGCATAAATGTTTGCTATGTCATTTAGTTTTACCGTCTGCTTTATAATTCCATCGTTTGAGTAGACATGGATCTTACTTGTTTCAGTTTCAACGCACCATAAATCGTTATCCACTTTCGACAGTCTTTTACAGTATGGGATTTTCTTTTTATCGACAAGTTTGAATTGCTTTCTTGCAATCTCCGTCAGAGGTTGATTGATAATCATAGATGTTTCCCACTTTTGCTTTGTTTCCTTTTCACCAATAATACCGATCAAGCGCTTGCTTGAGTATGTGGTTTGTACAAACTGCACTTTGGGTTCAAATTGAAACGAGGGTATATCATGTTCGGTGGCAAGATGTTTGGCGATGCTATCATTGAGTCCTTCCTGTAGAGCTTGAAGCAGACTAGTTCCGTGAACTGTGGTCAGAGTTGTATCACTGATAGCGAGGATGTTCTTTTCAGTTTTGATTCTGAAATCCAGTGAATCTATGCCTTCTTTGATTTTGCTGATATGCTTCTGCTGTGCTAACTCTAACTCTGTTTTGAGACGTTTTCTTTCGTCGTTGAGTTTTCTTATCAATTCGTCATGTTTGTTATCGATTTCTTTCTCAATAGTTTTGTAGGCTTTATTCGCATCGACTACCGCTTTTTCCATTTCGAGTTTTGTAGTTTGGTTGGTTTCACTTCTTGCTCTGATGCGCTCGATGTTTTGCTGAACGAGCGGTACCATGTGATCGATGGCATCTTGAATGGTTTCAGCTTCGTGTGAATGATGTTCAGTGCCCCTGCACAACATGCAAATAAGCTGTTTGCATTGCTTGCAGTTCAACTCCACGTGTTTGTCCGGATGACGCTCACAAAACACGTGTTTATCTATGGTGAGTTGTTCCCCTTCTTTGACAGAAATCCATTTGTGGTTTTTCAAAATTGATAGTTTATCATGACCATTTTTGCATCCAATACAGAACACTTCCTTGCAATCAAGGCATCGCAAATCCGCGTCTTCTTTCTGACATGTGTCACATAGCTTCTTTTGATCTGTGGGACGGACAATATCCAAAAGTTCATTGATGATATGAACATTTCGCAGTTTATTTTGAGGTGTTACCTGTCTACAGCATGGACACTCAATGCCTTCTGCGATTGGCTTTAAGGCATCGATGCATTTTTGACAGAAGAAATGAAGGCATTCGAAGGTTTTTGGGTGGTCAATTCTTTCTAGGCAAATCGGACACTCGAGCAGACTCTCAAGCTTTTCTTTGGTAGCAGTAGCCATGACTTGTCGATATCTTTAACTGAAATCAGAAGGCAATTATTACTAAGACACTTAATATGCACATGTTAAGAAACAAATATATCCATCACATCTTAGTTTCTTAGTGTGAGATATTGGAGAATATTTGACTTAATAGTGTTACTGCTCCAAAGATCGGAGAAATTATTGCTGGATGCGTCCTTATTGTGTGATATATTAGTTTAACTTCATATGAATATAGTAGACTTAATTAACATTTAGTAAGCCTGACATTGCATTTTTCGAGTTGGTCAGCTTTGTGGTTTCGGTGTTTCAAAAAGTGTAATCAAACAAATATGGTCGTATTTCGAAGAGGCGAATGTGTGAAGACAAGATGAAGACAAGGAAACGATTGGACTTGCATGACATTACCAAGAAAATACCTCAGAAGCAAGATACGATGAGCCGTATCTAAGATTATATAGAGAAGAACCTTGACTCTTGTGCCGTAAAATGAGCTCGGTGTTTTGTATATATCACTTAAACAAGAGAAGATTCCATGCATGTGTTTCTATAATTCGATTCAGAAAACAATATTGTTCATACTGAAAAGCAGCAAATACAAATAAACTGATTAAATAAGGCAGTTTTATGGGGAAAACCTTTGTCTGGGCATCGTAAAAAATGTGTATCGATCTTCAACATTATGGTTGGCGATCTAACAACACCATTTATATTGTTGATAAGGAGGTCTACTGACAAGATAGAGGCAAAGGCTAGTAACTACGTTTAAGACAACCATATGAGATATGATACAGGGTACTAAAATCGAAGCAACTTTAGGAGTGCACTTTTGAGGTCACTCGGTCTTATTATGGTACCGTCTTTTCTCCAGGAATACCAAGAGAAATATTTTTGGAAGTGTGTCTCATATGACTTATTTGGTTATGAAACGAATTCCTTTGCAGTTTAGAATCGTGAACTATTACTTATCTAAGTTAAATTAAGTAATTATTTGTTTGTCAGCCAGGAAACCCCGAAAATCATTGCCAGCAAACGTTACCGGCAAGAACAGGCACTATGCAATGATTCAAGCCTATCTGAAAGGCCACAAAAATTAGTATGTTCCCAATTTTTAGTCCTTAAAAGCTCAAATTGAGATAATTTCGTATAATTGTTGCATTCTGTGGACCTTGTTTCTTTAAATAAACCGAAAAGGAAATATTCACATTTATTGTATACTGTTTGATATGACAGCCAGGAAGATGTCCAAGAATAATGGATATTTCACCGATTAAATTGCTGGGTACTCCTATTTCTCCCATCCGAGTGTAGTTTTAGACCACACTCGCGCTATTGCAAATGCCAATTCGATGGAAATACACACTGTGCTAAAAGCATTTTCTTAAATATCTATAGATAAATGCGCTCGCACATTCGGACCATTGAACATCGACGATTGACTGCCAGGGGTGTATAATGGCTAGCATAGTAGTTTCACCAACAAGTTAGTCGATGATGGCCACGCTCATGTGAATTTCAATAATGGACTTGCATTATCGAGGAGATATATTTGATACAAATTTGTAGGTGCTATCATTGATAAGGGGCTGCAAACTAATTCATAACGTTATGTCGCTAACCTGACCCTGGAAGCCGGTGTAGAGAATCTACTTTTTTAGATGAGACGCTATTTAAACATATTTAATCATACACATTTTCACATTACTTACATTTAAAGTTTTGGATCTTTTCACACTCAAGTAATGGTTTGAGAGCAAGTAGTCAAAAATATTACATAGCTAAATATTGCTAAATGGTGTCTCATCTTAATTCATATATATATTTTTTTATATTTTCTGACCAACTAACAGTCAAGCCGCATTCGAAAATCCGATCTTTTAATTATGCTTTAGCAATACAGTCTTAATATCCATATATTTGTTTGGTAAACGACGTTTTCAATGCTTTCATATCGGTAACTATATAACCTTATAGCAATATTTGTTAATATTTATTTTTCATTTCAAATTCGATGTCTAAAATATATGAATAACCGTAGTTTAGATTCAATATTTTTGAAATTATTTGACACTAGATCATGACAGTGTGCTCTGTTGTTTGTTGGAGGCTGAAAGTGCTTTGAGCCGTGCTTATACCCTAACTTTTAAAAAAAACTTCTAATATAATATAATTCAAACATTCGAATTTATAAATCAAATCTAAAATATAGAGAAAAAGTGCTTAAGATACACCCGAAACAATGGTGGAAAAAAAATACACCAAATTGTATTCTGCGATTAATTAAGATAATACCTTTAGACAACTTACCTTTGAGTCTTAATATTCTTTAAATCCCAAAAATATATTTTAGAAACGCTCATTTAAATACTTCTCAGTATCTATGGATTATGCGTAACCAAAGTCAAATAATAACGTTAACTCGCATTCATTTGTGCAACTGTAAATAGCCTATTTCGTAATAACACATAAGTGTTATCCAATACAAAAACGTCTTTGTAGTATTGATCCATTCATTGATCACAGTCGTGATTGATCCTTCGAATTGTCCCTCTTGGTAAAGCTGTTATTATAGTAGACATTTAATGCCTTACAGTTGTTTGACCTTTATCCGCAAAAAAAATATATATAGCATATCTAAACGGCGGGGTTCAATACATAATATGTAAGTTAGGTTGTATAAGGTTTTTTAAATGTCCTAATATAATTCGAAAGAAATAATCAGTTTTTTTTTGGCCCATCAACATTGACAATTTGAATATAAACAACAAACTTGTATTTGCATTTCAGTAAATTGAAATAATGAAAGAGAGAATTCTACCAATTATTTTTTAATAGAATAAATACGTAATTAGTTGTATCACCAAATCTAAAACTAATAATGAACAACATTCGTACCAGGCAAGACAATTAATTTAATCGAATGAGATATTCTAAAGTGTTAAAATATTTAACACATGAGCAAAGTGAAGATATATGTACAATTCATTACAAAATCATTTTATGTTTGATTTAAATAATCGGTAATGATATCTGGAATATGAAAAAAACGGAACAGTGAATGATTTAATCAACAAAATAGCAAATAGCATGCTCTTATCATTTTAAAAATAGCTAACTTGTGTTCATCGATAGTATCCTCTTTACATGACGTTTGGCATGTGCTTTGATGATTACCGAGCTCTTCATATTAACTCGATTGGGTTTGCCTAGTATATTGTTGTATTTAGGAAATGTACCCCAGGTTGAACATTATGACTCGCTTAAATAGGAGGCTTGACCTCCCACGATCTCGTAAATTATACTAATTCGTGCATGTGATGTTTCAAATTCCCAGAAGCTGTCCGTCTACTCACATTGAGAGTTTGATTTGCCTTGGATGCTACTTTGTTTGTGATTTTTTAGTAAATAGAAAAAACTGAATTAATTATCAAATTAACATGGAAAATTAAATTTCGAAATGCTGTTGCCTTATGCTCTGTGCATATGTAGCGATATTGCTACTTACTTTGTTAGTCTTTTGTTAGTTGCTAACTAAGATTGCTTAAATGTGAGATGAATAGCGAGCAAAACAATAATGATTGCCATCATAACCTGCAACGAACATGTCATTTCCAATCACAATAGTACTGCTGGGGTATATATACTTCTCCATATCGATGAAATATAATTCACCATTCTTTTTCAAAGCCAACAGTCGCTGATTGGCAAAATCAGCAACAAGGAGAGACTCGAAGGGATCCATTCCGCTCAAGGAGGGACCAATTAACTCTCCGAAAGCAGTAGTATCGTGAGTTGCAACTAGTACTCCATCATGTGTCAACTGAAGAATGTTATTGGCGCGAAACTGTGCGACATAGATGAACTCGGGTGTAGCTTGAATAGTGTTATAAGAGTTGCCGCTATAGTTAACGATTCTATTTTTTTTTGCATGTGATATGATTTTTGGTCGTTGATATGCTCAAGTATGCAAATTTTGCCTTCGTTGTTGTTCAAGGCAAACAGATTATCATCATGCGCTGATACGTCGCGATATTCGCCGTTTGCAATTTTTTGACTGTCTAGCCCGTTGATATCTGTCAGGTAGATACCTTGTTTGGATGCAATGACAGCCTTTGATCGTACTTGAATCAAATTGTAAATATTTCTGTCCTCTAGTTCTATTGTTCTCTTCTGCATTACATTATTCGAGAATATATGAATCTTACTTGTGCCAGTTTCAGCACTATAAATCGTTCTCTACTTTTGACAGTCTATTACAATACGGTATTTTCGTTTTATCGACAAAGGTGAAGGTCGTTTTTGCAATCTCTGACAGAGATTGGCTGATCGTCATAGATGCTTCCCACTCACGATTTGTAGCAGTACCCATGTCCAGTGCTCCAGATTTGATTTGAATCTGAATTCAAAAGGCATATAAAAATACATTTACTTTTTATACATTGAATCTACTCATATAAAGAACAAAACATATGTATCGCATCGTAGTATTTGGATGATGAGATACGGAAGATTGATTGAATTTAAGATGTTACTGCTTACAACAAAATAGGAATATTAAGTCAAATACTATATCTTGGATAGTGGGTTTGCTTTACTTTTAATAAAGTGACATTGATTTACATTTAATTGCAAGAATGCCTCAGCTTTTGACAACGACAGGGCATTTTGTTAGTTTCAGAAAAATGTTTTTGTACAACTATGTTTTTATTCTTAGAAATGAAACATGTGTGTTGACCGGCCTCACATAACTACGGTAAAGGATCATCACCGTTTGCAAATAAAATATATATCAATGTCGTTGCTGCTATGTGACAGTTTAAACTATTATTATGATGTTCATTTATGTGACCGAACAACCTGTTACTACGTACAAGAGACAAAAGAGTAAATAGTTTCTATTTGTGATTCAACACAGATTTAAGAAGAATATGCCAATCTACTTGCGTACTCATGTCTCTTGGCGTTATTTTTTGTCCATGGTTCATGGACATAAAAACTGTTTCAATGTTTTGACTTGCAATGAACGTGCTTGGGGTAACATTTTGACAAACACCTTGCTTTTGCCTTCAGTAAATCACGGTTGCAGAACCGCTCAGGTCAATTTAAAGCCGTGTTATAAGATAAAGATATTTTTATGAAAGGTAATTTGCAATACCATGTGGTGGTGATGGAGTACATAGAGAGGCCATTAAGAAACATGAATATTTGTGTGGACACATATTGAGAGCTATAGCCTGCATTGAAACATCTAGATAAGCACGCATGGAGAACTAAAAGGCCATGCTTTAGTTTATTTTATATAACAGGAAACGATGCATTGTCAAAAATAGAACAAGTGTATAAACGCTAGAGATAGCTATACTAGTTACCGAACATCCTTTTTTAAAATTCTAAATATTTTGCTCTTGCTGTTCTGTTTGATATTCTTGTCTATTTGCTCAATCACTTTGCTTATGTATTTTATTCGACGGTTTTGTGTTCATGATATATTTAGATGACAGCCAAAATATTGGTTAGAACTTTCAACCTTGCTATTATTATGTCAAGCATATAAATATTTTACATTATTGTTTGAAAACAAAAAAAAATACAGATTCGCATAATCTCTATATCTGATCCTTTGGTTATGCTTCTGCAGCATAAAGTAATAAGTTGAATTTTATATATATGTTACAATTGGCATATGGTCTTGTAAATGAATACGGGTCGCAATATTATATGTATTAATGCTATAGTAACACAAGCAAATATGTCTTCCCATTTCCTATTCAATATCTTGTAAATAACTGCAGATTTTTCTCCTGATATTATTATCCTTTTTTTATCAACAACCTTGAAATATACCTTCTTTCATTTTAAAAAAAATATATGCCCGGGGAAAAGGCATTGGATTTTTAGTATATAAAGGTCATTAGCATTCTTAAGGCTAAATAATCAAATTCATTAATTAAAATTTGAATATCAAAGCAAATTACATATATGTATGGTTTGTATTTTCAAGCGTTTGGAACAAATTTTGAGAAAGCGCTATACAATTGTTCATAGTATAAAAAATATTATAATTATGCAAAATTTATCATGAGGATTCGTTAAGAATTTTATGTTCACTCTTTTTGATTATTTCTTATTCAGTGATTATTGTTAAAATGATTTATAAATAACCTGTTCTAAGCACATTTGCATTTTGAATACAAATTAATATTTTCTGTATTGTTCCGAAGTTATACGTAAGTTAAATAAACAACAATATTTTCTTGCTTTCGGGTCTTTTGCCATATAAACAGCTTATCCCAAGCTTATCAGAGATTTTCGCAGTTCAAACAGCATAATAATGTCGATCGATTTATTGATCCTTTTGCATATAATTCTTTGCATTTCTCCCTTGGCTACGCTATTGTTTGATTAAGTAGAAGGGTTAAGGCACTGCAGTTGTGTATTCTATATTGGAAGAAATCAAGAAAAAAACAATGAACACATTTGAGTGGTAAATTCAAATACATAGCATATCACGCTTTTCGATAAGCTATAAATTACAACCTTCCAGTTTACAATTTCAAAAATTACTTACACTTAATGTATAAAATAATGTCTTTTTTGTGTATTATTTTACAATAAAAGTTATATATTTGTTTCTCTGTTTGAAGAGCACATATTTGTTTCTCTGTTTGGCAAATTAAAATAACGATGCCTGGAAGTGAATTCATTTCAATTGTACACTAATGATTATATTCTGGTCAAATGTACATATATATGCATTTGATCTAATAAAATAATCATTGAATCAATATTTAATTAAAAATAAAGTTTTTCATTTTGCTCGACATTTAAATACTAGGGAAAGTAGCTGCAAAACGACAAATAGAATTCTGACAATTTTTTTTGCTTTGAATATTCAATGTTTGAAGTTTTCTTTTACATAGCATTTAAGTTAACAGCTCTAAACATGTAAACAATCACAGTCATTGTTTCATGCAAAAATATGATTTGTATAAGGTGATTATTTTATTTATTTCTTTTTATTTATTTTCCATTTCGACCCCTTCCATTCCGTTTTGTATATTCCGGTTCGACCTTTTTATGTGGATAATATTTGATTACCCTTTTGCTGCATTATTCACCAAATATACTAAAATGATTTATATAATTACGGGACTTCATAGTTACAATCGTTGATATCATCCCCTTTCATGACGTTCGAATTAAGCCTTTATGGTCACTGAACTCTTCGCATTCTCCACTTACTATATGTCATCTAGTGTGTGGATAGATTTGATAACAATGCACTTTGATGAAAATAATTGTTATTTGCTATTGTAAATTGATATGTGCAAATAACTAAAAAGGCAACTTTTAGCCAATTTTTCATTATCATTATATCAAACATTGGTATTAGCATTATTATTATTATTATCAAATCAGATGCATGGTTTTTCAAAAGCTAATAAATTATGTTCATGCTGCTGATAAAATAAGATCTCTGATGAAAGAAAGTCTTCTGTGCTAAACCTTATATCCGTCCAGTTGATTTGCTCTTCAAAATCCTTTTTTATTTTGTTTTATTTCTTTTTTTAAATCTATTTTTTATTATATTATACACATATATGCCATATTATTCAAACTTACAATACACAAAATACAAACACAGGAAAAAACATTGGCAGTAACTTCTTAAACATGTAATTGTTAATGGATTGTTAATATCCCTCTCTCTTGGATTATTTTATTTCCGATATTGTACTATTCTATATATATTATAAGAAACATTGTTCTTTAAATTTCAATTTTAGAATGCTTTAAAATCAATGGGGAAGGGGAGTGCACTAAATATAGTTTACATTGTTAGTAAATAAATTATTTTATAAACGCTTGTTCATTATAGATTCTAATGAATAATTGCAATTAATTTCATTATGATATTTATCGCTATCTAATTATCATACTTAGCACGATATGCTTATTAGAATTATTTTGACCATTTATTTTGCAAGTAACCTTCATTTTATATTTCCTGTGAATTTATAGGTACTTAATAGCAAATAATACAGTATTGCCATGTGATGGTGCAAAGTCTTTGACGCTCCCTGCTCAATTAAATGGATATTTAAAATTAAATAAAACTACTCATGACAAAACGTGAATAAACTTGAAATAACTTTAAATAATAAAACAATTAAATTTGACATTATAAAACTTTAATCAATGATTTAAGCAATGTTTGAATAAAAAAATGCCCTACATATTTAACTTTATTTTAAATGGGAATTTTTCAATAAGAAACCCTCTAAGGAAGTTGATTGTTTGGAAGTGAAAAACTAATATTCACATATTTATATTTCTTTTTATATAGTTTGATACACAAAAACATGTTGATTTAAACACTTTAAACAGGTTTGAAAAAAAAGTTAGGTCTACATACATTTGAAATAAATAACTTTCATTTATCATCCATCTTTCATACTCATTTAATAACGCTATAACTTGTATTAATCATCCATCTTTCATGTTCATTTAATAACGCTATATCCGCACATTAAGTTACAGAGTGTTTTAACGGAAAAAAAACATTATTGTTAAATATATGGATTATTATGGATCTTTTTTAAACAAATAAAAAGTATCTTAGAAATAGTAACAATGATATTAACCGAAAAAAAATGTCGAGTAAGAAAGTTTTAAGAGCCTAGTGGTTGTTAAATACCGACGAGATTGTAAGCTTACCACCACTGAAGAAGAAAAAAACGAGTGGCTGATGGTCATACGATAATTTACAGGCTAAAAATATATGTGTTAGAATCATAAAGGAAACGCTGTAAACCGAATTGCGTGTGATACATATAGAATTTAAAAAGCTTGAAATGTAACATTTACCTAGTTCTATTTAGATTTCATCATATACAGCCTATTTCAAGAAAATATATCATGATTCACATTGACAACATCTATGTTTTATTGAAAAAAAAGTCGTACTAAATGTAATTATTAAAATGTATGATGTATATAATATTCATTTGTTTTGGCATTGGCATTGATGGTTTTTGCCCAAATGTATTTTTCGGTATACGGTCAAATATTCCACGGACAAGAAGTCCGAAAAATGTTACTCTAATTGTTTCCTTGCTACGAATAATGATTATTTAGGATTTTATATCCGAAAACAAAAAGCAGAAAAAAATAGCAGCAAAAAAAAAATCTATGTTCATCAAAAATAAGTGTAATAAAATCACATATATACCAATCTATTCGCTCGCTACAGCATGTCTTTTCTCTACAACTTCAGCTATATCTCTCTATTTATCTTTTCTTATAAATATCAAGCGAAGGTTCCACTAGATTTATTTTTGATTTTGAATTCTGACATCAATGTTATTCATTAAAAAAGAGTAAAATAAGGGGGCTTCATGGCCGGTGACTTGATAACCTATGTTGCATTTTGGTGGCTTTTTTGTCCGGTGATTATATGGTCTGACTTTCTGTTCTATTTTGCCCAAAATTGTGATTTAATGTTCCGGAACTTTTTAACAGAGATTTACTATATTGATGTAATACTTATCTAATTAATTCTAATCCTCACGATAGCAAATGATTGCATAAATCATATATTTTGTACTATCAAAATATAGTCTGTTAATAGCTGAATTCTTTATGTCCACAGTATATAATATTCTTTTTAACGTAAAGCATAACAGAAAGTATTAATTATCGGGAAAATGCAAAGTATATAATATAGAAATGATAAATGCAAGAATAAAAACTGTCCATATCAACTTATATAAAACAATCAATCGGACATGGAAATTATCTAAACAGTAGTTGCCATATTCCCGATCTGTTTGATGCACTCTCTTTTCACCCTTTGGATGAGTTTTCTCAAGGGTTGTTTCGTTTGTTTAATTTATCAATCTGCTTTCTGTTTGTTTATGAGTGATAATATGGTATTTAGAACGTTTTTAGAAAAATGTGTTTTGAAGAAAAGATAGACACCAATACATATTCTTATAGACTGTGAGCATGCATAATCATTGAATATGTTTGCTGATTCGTGTGAGTGTTTTAAATTTAATTTCTTTAGTTAGAAATAGTTGAATTCACACATTATCGTGAATTGGTTAGCTGCTTCGACTGGTGTTCTGTACATACACGGATGGCCACAATATGAGCGCTGATTCTAGATGGTAAAATTTAAAGTTATCTTTCAAAATTGTTAATCCAAAAGATAACAAGATCATTGACACTGAGCTAAAGATTGAATGAGTAACATCAAAAACTTATTCTATCACGGTTACTTGACATTTGACAATCTAAAAACAGTGCTCATAATTGTGACCGCCGCCATATTGTAACCATCCGTGTAAGGCCATAACCTCAAAAGTTGAACCCTTTAGATATTCTTACAGACCAGGACCGCTATTCTCCGCTCATCCTTAAACTTATCCTTGAAGTACACGGGTGGTCACAATATGAAGTGGTCACAATATGAGCGCTGATTTTTTATGGTCAAATTTCTAAGTTATCGTGTTAAAATTGTCGTTTGTAATATCAGTTATGTGTTCTTTAACTAAGCATGAATAAATATGTTGCATCGGAAATATAAACATTGGGACGATAACTCAGATATTTGACACTCCAAAACCAGCGCTCATATTGTGACCACTTCATATTGTGACCACCCCTGTAAGTAAGTTTCATCCTCAAACCTCACCCTTAAGTTTGAACCTTATTCTCCGCTATCCTCATCCTTAAGTTTCATCCTT